>CAJDSM010038580.1:29812-45454 GCA_903981925.1 Ostrea lurida
GCGGAAAAAAAAAAAATTATAAAGGAGGGGGCTGGTAAACTGTTCCAGTACTTTAATATGATGTGAATTTAAATTGGGACTCTCGGTGCAATTACTTGCCACGTATTGAGGAGTAAAAGAATAAATTATAGGTTCTTGTTTGGTGAAAGCAAAAAGGCTTCTAATGTCCTCGCAGCTACATAGCTGCATTTCAAAACTTTATTTACATTTTTGTTACTCTTTGAGCTTATTTCAGGAGCCCATCACATGGCATCCAAGTGCTTGGTCATATAGAACTTTCGTAATATTGAAATGAACATTGAATGGACACAATGTTACACTTCGCCTTTTTGTTATTGTATATCAGTTAGAACGTGTAGCCCAGACATAATGTTTTCATGAATTGATAATGATGCAAACAACCATAGTTTCCATATACAACCCCCAAACTTACTGATTTCAAGGATTATATGTAACAGTGATATCCCACACAAACATACTGGTATAATTATACACAAACACTTTCCCTATTTCATGTGTTTGTAACTAAGATGTATATACAACCTAAAATTGATTCCAGATGGTAATAATATAATTGGCGAAGTTAAACAATATGGTAACGTAATCATAATCCAAAAAACATCTATACTAAGTCGAAGTGGTTGGGCAACACGAACATTCGACAAAAGCGAAGGCAGGATCAGGTGCATGGAGGAGTAAGCATCCTCTGCTGACCGGTTGCACCAACCGTGACCCTTAGTCGAAAATAAATTTGATATTGCATGTCATTGTCGATATATTTTGGGCCGCGTTACCTGCCCAAATGGTGAAATAGAGAACTACAAAAAGTATATTAGTTGTTCCCCGTGCCCCATAGATACTCAATCCACGTGGTTTATATTGGTCATGCAAATATCTAGGAAGTTAAAAATGTTGAAATATTAACTCATTGCGGACAACCCACGTCTGAACAGGTCACTTTAAAAAAGTCAATGCGGAGGAACTTTTACACAAAACACACAATTTCTTTTACCAACTACAGTTCCAACTGCGCAAACTCAGTAGATGGTGAAACATGATTGCCTCAATCATCATATAACTCCTTTCCTCAACTAATAAACGCAATTCCAATAGGAAGCCTGATAAACAATCATAAAACGCCAACAACAATATTACCGACCGATAGCTTTAACAAGCTGCGTATGTAAAACCATGGAACGGATGATCAATGAACGTTTAGTATGGTTTTTCTTGAAACGAATAATGTTTTTACAGATATACAATGTGGTTTCAGGAAAAATCGAAGCGCAATCGACCAATAGTAAGACTTAACCTACATTCGAGATGCATTTGTTAAAAAAGACATGTCGTCTCTATATTTTTTTATTTAAAAAACAGCATACGATACCACATGGAAATAACGGTATCTTAAAGATTCTCACAATATTGGCCTTAAAGGACATCTGCCAAACTTCATTCAGAATTTCCTAAGTAATAGACATTTCATGTAAGCTTAGGTTCAACACTTTCAGACAATTTCGAACAAGAAATAGGCGTCCCTCAAGGAAGTTTTATCGGTCACATTATTTAGTATAAAAAACAGTCTGGCTGAAGTTCTAAAAAACGACCTCCATGGAAGTCTATATATTGATGACTTTTTCTATGTTATAAATCCAAAAAAATATGAAATTCCATTGAGCAAAAAACTACAGCTATGTCTAAACAAAATCCAAAATTGGGCTGATGTAAATGGTTTTAAATTTTCCAGAACTAAAACTGCGTGTGGTGCATTTCTGCTCTAAACGGAAACACCACGATGATCCACAATTAAACTTTAGATGGGACTCCAATTAAAAGTTGTAAAAGAGGTTAAGTTCTTAGGTGTCATTTTCGATAATAAACTTTCGTTCAAACCTCATATAGCCATGCTCAAAGAAAAATGTTCAAAAGCTCTTGATATAATAAAAGTGGTAGCAAACACCAAATGGGGAGCAGATAAAAATACTCTCCTCCACCTGTATCGCTCTTTGATCAGGTCTAAACTAGACTACGGCTGTATAGTATATGGAGCGGCAAGAACATTATATATAAAGCTCTCGATGCAATCCATCACCAAGGTTTTCGACTGTGCTCAGGAGCTTTTCGAACTTCTCCTGTAGACAGTTTGTATGTTGAGGCAAACGAACCACTCTAGAAAACTCCTTTTGCAATTTATACTTAAAATAAAAGCTAACACCGACAACCCTGCATTTGACTGCGTCTTCCATCCGCAGTTTGAAGATACCTATGACAAAAACAAGAAATGTATTAAATCATTGGTTATACGAGGTTAAAAAAAACACGGGATTCTGACTTACCTTTGAATATTGTAAAACACTCAACTTGCTCTGAAATACGCCATGGAAATTAATAAAACCTAAGGTAGACACTCACTTTCTGAATATAAGAAATCCGAAACAAATCCCGCTGTTTTCAAAACAAAAATTTTTTCGAAATAAAACAGGCCAAACATTCTACGATTGATATTTATACAGACGGATCAAAAGACCAAAATAAAGTCGCTGCCGCTGCAGTAATAGAACATGATGTGTTCTCTGCAAGACTTCCAAACGAGGCAACAATTTTTACAGCCGAAGCAAAAAGGCTATTCAACTCGCTTTTGAGTAATATTAAATTTTCCAATGAAAAACATTTTACCATATTTTCAGACTCTCTATCTTTGTCTACAGTCAATAAGCAACATGAAAATTGATCATCATAACTCTCGATACTACTAATACCAGCATTGTCTTCTAAGTAAACAAGGTAAAAAAATAAAATAATTTACTCTATTCAGAACAAAGTAAACAAGCCGAGTAACATAATACTCAAACGTCAGAATGAAGTTATTATTTCACGATTACGTATTGGACATACTAAATTGACACATTCTTACTTACTTAACAGAGAATTTCAACCTGAGTGTATATCTTGTGACTGTCCTTTAACTATACAACACATCCTTTTGGAATGTAGCGATTTTTCGCCTACACGAAACAGCCTTTTTGGTGATGTTAAAACAATGAAGGAGCTTTTTACTAGAATTGACTGTCATATAATAATACAATTTTTACAAGAATGTGATATTTACACAAAAATCTGAAATATCTAATATACAATGTACAACTGTTTATGTACACAACTTTGTTTCCTTTTAACCTTTTACACGTTTTTAACTTTTATGTCCGTCGGATGGGACGTTAAAAGGTGCCCCGTGTCAAGGATCACAACCCCCTTGGCACGCAAAAGATCGTTTCCCTGATGTTCGAAAAAGAGTAGGCTCACTGAGGGCCGTCAGGGAAACTTCAACACTCAAAACCAGACATTGTAGTCCGTTAACCGCCGTGAAATAGCTGAAAGATTGCCAAAACGGCGTAAAACATTAAATAATCGATCAACCTCATTGACAATATCTTCTTAGTCTTTGTTGATGAGGTATTTTAATAGTTTTTAGAAATTCCCATGGTCACGAATTGTGCTCCTTTACTAGCTGACCTCTCTATATGTTCTTATGAAGAATAATTTCTTGCTGTGGCCTTCACCTCGACATTTAGATATATCGACGAGGTTTTATCTATAAACTAATAATTTTCATTCCGTTATCGATTCGATTTATTCCTGTGCATTCGAAATAAAAGACACAGAGTCTTTCACATCTGCTTCAGATTTAGATATCTTATTGAACACTCTGCTTCAGATTTAGACAAGTGTTAACGGCAAACAGATAAATCAACTTTATGACAAACGGGTTTTCTCAGAGTCAACTTTCCATATCATTATCACCTGCAGATTGATTCGATATGCAAGAGTTTGTTCTGCGCATGGTACACATGCAAGTTTTTAAATTGAGGTAGGTTACTGACAAACAAGTCACTTTCATTCATATGTCGATTTGATATATCCCAGTAAACGTAAAATAAAGGACACCAGCTCTACTTTATACTTAGATATTTTATTGAAAATAGATATTAACGGACCATAGCTTCTCCATCGTCAACTTCCAATATTTGTGTATTAATATTCCATCATCACCTGTATATATGGTGTTCATATCTCTCTAATGATTCGATACGCAAGAGCGTGTTCTACATGATTATTTCTTTCTAAATCGAAGCAGGCTACTGACAAATAAGATGATGTTACAGGGGTTACAACAATCTCGTTTAATGTCAGCATTTTGCAAATGTTATGGTCCTTGTATCGATCTGTTTTACCTGTAAAACCTGTCATTAGATAAAATTATGTTTGGCATGCTTCATGCCAACTAAGACTGTTCTATAAGTGCTATTATGACTGCGGGTTAAGACCGCAAAAACCGAGGCCCCGTGTCACAGCAGGTGTGGCACGATAAAGATCCCTCCCTGCTCAAAGGCCCTGAGTGCCGAGCATAGGCCTAAATTTTGCAGCCCTTCACCGGCAATGTAGACGTCTCCATATGAGTGAAATATTCTAGGTGGGACGTAAAACAATAAATAATCAATCAACCAACCATTTACCCTATCTTGACTTTATGATGTGACAAAGGGTGTTTAATTAAATTAACAGAAACTTGAAGACATCTTTAAATATTTGTTTCATAGCAATTATTCAGCCGTTCTTTATTCTGATTTTGACTACGGATTACTCCGTTTACCTGATCACGGCCGGTGCCACCGGTCGACAGTGGATGCATACTCCTCCAATGCACATGATCCCACCTCTAAAGTATCCAGGGACTGACGGTCCGTGTTTCTCAGCTCTTATCTTTTTATTTTGTTTAGGACTTATGAAATGGATTAATGTTCCTTATCTTCACCTTTTCATATAATTAATCAACATTTTCCTGATATCAGTATTCAGTTAGATACATGAGTTGTATTTCCTTGTTAAAATCACATAGTGTACAATCATTTAACTATGCATTTAACTATGCATAGATGTGTATAATAGAAAACTACCAACTTGATTAAGATAATATTTCAAAAGGCATAATAACGAAAATGAAGGACAATAATGGCGAATTTAAGATAATGAAGCCAAATAGACATATATGTCCAGTGGCTGCTTTCACTGCTTACGTGATGTCACAACCAAGAAGATCAGCTCAGCACTGCACAAGAATCGTATTATACGTGTATATACGATACAGGGCAGTGTTTTCCCAATGTGAGACAAATAAAAAGATTTATTACATTTTCAGCAGTGAATAACCCACTTATTCTTAGGGTGTCGGTCCTTTCCTACAAGTCAGGCAGCTTCAGCTGACAGCTTGCTCCATTACACGCTTCCCCTGTGACAGTGCACATGCATTAGTGGGTTTACCCGTTTCCAGTCGCCTCTTCCTATACGTAAACGTCGGATGTCGCAATACTATGAGTGAACCTTGTTCTTGCCAATATAAACACCGACATTTGGTTCAGCTAGGGTCACATATATACACGTCGCTGCATGTACTTCCTCTGGCGCAAAACATTATGTACGACAATTCTTTGACATTGACAGAGCAGTATATATGTTTCAACAATTATCAAAAAAAGCTTTCCAAGCAAATGTATGTGTGTTTATAATTCTTTTTAAAAAAAAATACTCCGACTTCGGATTCTTACGCAATACATGTAATTTACATCGGGACAAAGAAGCACGTGAAATGGATCAGCAGCGAGTAAGTGGTTGATGTGCCTAATGACCGATGAATGCAGTTAATATTAAAGTGATGGAAATACGTTGTCTGTTATGTAAATCCGGGCATATTTTATTTGAATGTAAACGTCACCGGTTCCGACATTACACGTTTTCCAGAAAATCAACTGTCCCCTCACTCCCCGTACGCCAATACAATGTATCTTGTTAATTCGTCACGTGTCAGTGAATCAGCGTCAATTTTGCAGAGTATGTGAGTGATTTAAATTACACCGGAAAAAGAATAATTTATGCATCACGGACGAGTATTTCATGTTGTAACAAGTTTTCGTGTCTAAGAAATAGTCCGAAAGGACAGTCTAGTTCTAGGTTTTTAAGAAATGAATGCAATTATGCAATTACTGTAGGGTGGTTTATTTACGGGTAGAAATAACAAGTCCTGGCTAAAGGTTCTATCGTCATATACCATTGCTGATAAAAAAATATGACGAATTATCATAATTTTAATTACTGCGTCCTCGAAGACACTTTACAGGTTATTTTGTAAAAATGTTAATGAAGGGGTGATGAAGAATTTTGATATGATGTTATATTCAAATTAAATGGTCTTATAGTTAAGGTAATGGGTGAAAGTGAAGTAGATGAAAATTCACATGACTGATAAAATTATGATAAGCGAGCTTTTCGACTTCAAATATCTGCCCTTTTGTAAAAATACGAAAAATCTAAGTTTTCTAAGAAATATATTGCGGTAAATATTTAATTCATTTTCACTTTTCTATAAAGAGAAAGTTGTATGCAACTTTTCCAGAGTTTTATAAAAATATTAAACTTCTTGAAAAATAATTGATAAAACATGCAGGATTCCCATAGACTTTCAATGAAATTCTGGGTGAAAAATATCACAAATGTTTGTAAATTCCCTACGGGTGGAATATTTTTATTTGACGAACCCTTCAAAAATGATACCATTATTACAATTCGCAGGTGGCCAGATAGCTCAGTTGATAGAGCACCTTACTATAGAGTGCAGGACCAGATTCGATCCCGGTCTGGTCCTTGCATTTTTCTCCCTTCCTGTTGCATTTTGGTAACGTTGACCATCCCTTGAAAATTTGTAGGTGGAGTCCTGCGAAGCGCAATAAGAACCTGTGTTTTTTATGTTCTTCGAGGACGCCGGGAATCCGTAGCCAAAATCGGTGTGTTAAAGCGAGCTTAACAATTGGCATGAAACTAAGAAATTCTGAAAAATAAAATTAAACCCCTTTTGTTCAACCCGCGATCGTGTGAACAGTTCAGCAGTCGACATGTTAACCACTAACCGACTGAGCTACTCAGCTAGGTATTTAAATCTCAAATGGTGGAATACTTTTAGACACTTATTGTTGATATTTGTGATATTCATCAACGTTTAAAAAAAAGGAAAATTGGCCATTATCACATATTGTTACCTCTTATTTTACCGATGACTGTAAAGTGGAGCCCATCCTCCGGAAAAAATTCTAATTCGAAAAGTTTGTCCCAAAAAGTCGTAGACAATGTTAAGGACTTCGTTTCAATTCGTTAGAGAAAAAAAACCACCATAAATTTTTCTTTTGTTATTAAAGCAACATTTTTTGTACTTGGTTGGACCAAAAAGTTTCATTATAATATCTTCATAACCATAGAACACGAATTGAAAAAAAAAATGCATGGTAAATTGATTTACCGCGAAAAATTATAGGAGGGCTGGTAAAAACTGTTCCAGTACTTGAAATGATGTGAATTTAAAATTGGGATCTCGGATGAAATTATTGGCCCCCCCCAACATTGAGCAGAGTAAAGAATAATTATAGGTTTCTTGTTTGGTGAAGCAGAAAAGGCTCTAATGTTCCTCCAGCTACAACGCTGCATTTCAAAAACTTATTTACATTTTTGTTTACTCTTGAGCTGATTTCAGAAGCACATCCACATTGGCCATCCAAGTGCTTGGTCATTTAAGAACTTCGTAATATGAATGAACATGGAATGACACAATTAACTCCCGTTTTTGTATGTATATCAGTTAGACGTGTAGCCCAACATAATGTTCGATGAATTGATTAAATTATGCACACAAACCATAGTTTAAGTATACACCCCCAAACTTTACTGATTTCAAGGATTATATGTACATGTAATATACCACACAACATACTGTTAAATTATACCCAACACAGAATGTCTATTTCACTGTGTTGTAACTACAGATGTATAGTACCATAAGATTGATTCCAGATGGTAATAATATAAATTGGCGAAGTTAACAATATGTTAAAAACGTAATATTAAGCCAAAAAACATCTTATACTAAGTCGAGTGGTATGGGCAACACGAACATCCGACAAAAGCGAAGCAGGAATCAGGTGCCATGGGAGGAGTAAGCATCCTCTGCTGACCGGCTTGCACCCAACCGTGCAGCCCTTAGTCGAAATAAATTTATATTGCAGCATTTGTCGATATATTTGGGCCCCGTAGCTCTGCCAATCGGTAAACGAGAACTACAAAAAGTATATTAGTTGTGTTTCCCCGTCCCCATAGATACTCCAATCACCGTTGGTTTATATTGGTGCATGCAATATCTAGGAAGTTAAAAATGTTGAAAATATTAACTCATTGGGACAAACCCACGTCTGAACAGGTCACTTTAAAAAGCAATGCCGAAACTTTTACACAAAAACACCAATTTCTTTTACCAACTACAAGTCCAACTGCGCAAAAACAGTAGATGGTGAAACATGATGCCTCAATCATCATAAACTTTCCTTTTCAACTAATAAACACCAAAAAAAAAAAAAAAAAAACAAAAAAAAAAACAAAAAAAAACAAAAACAAAACAAAAAAAAAAAAAAAAAAAAAAAATTTTCCAATAGGAAGCCTGATAAACCAATCATAAAACGACCAGACAACAAATTACCGACCGATAGCTTTAACAAGTGCGTATGTAAAACCATGGAACGGATGAATCAATGAACGTTTAGTATGGTTTCTTGAAAACGAATAATGTTTTAAAATATACAATGTGGTTCAGGAAAAATCGAAGCGCAATCGACCAACTAGTAAGACTTTTAAAACCTACATTCGAGATGCATGTGTTAAAAAAGAGCATGTCGTCTCTATATTTTTTATTTAAAAAAAAAAAGGCATACGAACACATGAAATACTGTATTCTTAAAAGATCTTCACAATATTCCTTAAAGGACATCTGCCAAAACTTCATTCAGGAATTTCTAAGTAATAACATTTCAATGTACGCTTTAGGTTCAAACTTTCAGGACAATTTGAACAAGAAAAGGCGTCCCTCCAAGAAGTGTTATCGGTCACATTATTAGGTAATAAACAGTCTCGCTGAAGTTCTAAAAAACGACCCATGGGAAGTCATATATTGTAGACTTTATTCTATGTTATAAATCCAAAAATATGAATTCATTGAGCCAAAAACTACAGCTATGTCTAAACAAAATCAAAATTGGGCTGATTGTAAATGGTTTTAAATTTTCCAGAACTAAAACTGCCGTGATGTGGCATTTCTGCTCTAAACGGAAACACCAGCGTGATCCACAATTAACTTTAAGATGGGACTCCAATTAAAGTTGTAAAAAGAGGTTAAGTTCTTAGGTTGTCATTTCAAATAAACTTTCGTTCCAACCTCATATAGCCATGCTCAAAGAAAATGTTCAAAAGCTCTTGATATAATAAAAGTGGTAGCAAACACAAATGGGAGAAGATAAAAATACTCTCCTCCCAACCTGTATCGCTCTTGATCAGGTCTAAACTAGGACTACGGCTGTATAGTATATGGAGCGGCAAGAACATCATATATAAAAGCTCTCGATTGCAAATCCATCACCAAGGTTTCGACTGTGCTCAGAGCTTTTCGAACTGCTCCTGTGACAGTGTGTATGTGAGGCAAACGAACCACTCTAGAAAATCCTTTGCAATATATTACTTAAGAATAAAAGCTAACACCGACAACCCTGCATTTGACTGCGATCGTCCATCCGCAGTTTGAAGATACCTATGACAAAAAACAGAAAGTGTATTAAATCATCTGGTTTTACGAGTTAAAAACACGGGATTCTGACTTACCTTTGAATATTGTAAAAGCACTAACTTCTCTGAATACCGCCATGGAAATAATAAACCTAAGGTAGACACGTCACTTCTGAATATAAGAAATCGAAAAACAAATCCCGCTGTTTCAAACAAAAATTTTTCGAAATAAACAGGCCAAACATTTCTACGATTGATATTTATACAACGGATCAAAAGACCAAAAATAAAGTCGCTGGCCGCTGCGATAATAGAACTTGATGGTTCTCTTGAAGACTTTCCAAACGAGCAACAATTTTTACAGCCGAAGCAAAGGCTATTTCAACTCGCTTTTGAGTATATTAAATTTTCCAATGAAAAACATGTTACCATATTTCAGACTGCTCTATCTGTCTACAGTCAATAAAGCCACATGAAAATTGATCATCCATACATTTTAGCATATATAAACCAGGCATTGTCTCTAAGTAAACAGGTAAAAAAATAAAAAATTTACTCTATTCAGAAACAAAGTAAAACAGCCGATAACATAATACTCAACGTCAGAATGAAGTATTATTCACTATTACGTATTGGGACATACTTAAATTGACACATTCTTACTTACTTAACAGAGAATTTCAACCCTGAGTGTATATTCTTGGACTGTCCTTAACTATTACAACAAATCCTTTTGACTGTAGCGATTTTCGCCTACACAAACAGCCTTTTTGGTGATGTTTTAAAAACAATGAAGGAGCTTTTTACTAGAATTTGACTGTCATATTAATACAATTTTTTTACAAGAAATGTGATATTACACAAAAATCTGAAATATCTATATACAATGTACAACTGTTTATGTACACAACTTTGTTCTTTTAACCTTTTACACGTTTTTTAACTTATATGTCCGTTCGGATGGGGACTTAAAAGGTGCCCCGTGTCTAAGGATCACAACCCCCTTGGCACGCAAAAGATCGTTTCCCTATGTTCGAAAAAGAGTAGCTCACTGAGGGCCGTCAGGGAAACTTTCAACACGCAAAAACCAGACTTGTTAGTCGTTAACGCGCCGTGAAATAGCTGAAAGATTGCCAAAACGGCGTAAAACAATTAAATAATGATCAACCTCATTGACCAAATATGCTTCTTAGTCTTGTTGATGAGTATATTTAATAGTTTTTAGAATTCCCATGGTCACGGAATTGTGCTCCTTACTTTAGCTGACCCGATCTCTATATGTTCTTATGAAGAATATTTCTTGCTGTTGGCCTTCACCTCCGACATATTAAGATATGTATCGACGAGGTTTTATTCTATAAAACTTAATAATTTTTCATTTTCCGTTAGTCGATTTCATTATTCCTGTGCATTCGAAAATAAAAGACCAGAGTCTTGGTCAACATCTGCTTTCAGATTTAGATATTTATTTGAAACACTTGCTCAGATTATAGACAAGTGTTAACGGCCAAACAGATAAATCAACTTTATGACAAAACGGGTTTTCTCAGAGTCAACTTTCCATATCATTTATCACGCTTGCAAGATTGATTCGGCAGATGCCAAGAGTTTGTTCTGGCATGGTACACATGCAAGTTTTAAATTTGAGGTAAGGTTACTGACACAACAAGTCACTTTCATTTCATTATGTCGCATTTGATAATCCCAGTAAACGGGAAATAAAGGACACCAGTCTACTTTATACTTAGAATTTTTATTGAAAAATATATAATTACGGACCATAGGATTCTCCATCGTCAACTTTCCAATATTTGTGTATTAATATTCCATTCATACCTGTATAGATGGTGTTTCATATCTCTCTAATTGATGATACGCGAAGAGCGTGTTCTACATGATTATTTCTTTCTAAATCGAAGGCAGGCTACTGACAAATAAGATGATGTTACAGGGGTTTACAACAATCTCGTTAAATGTCACATTTTGCAATGTTATGTCCTTGTATCATCTGTTTTACTGGAAACCTTCATTGAGATAAAATTATGTTTGGCATGCTTCATGCCAACTAGACTGTTCTATAAGTGCTATTTATGACTGCGGTTAAAGACCGCAAAAACCGAGGCCCGTGTCACAGCAGGTGTGGCACGATAAAGATTCCCTCCCTTGCCTCAAAGGACCCTGAGTGCCGAGCATAGGCCTAAATTTTGAGCCTTCACCGGCCAATGTTAGACGTCTCCATATGAGTGAAATATTCTACGTGGACGTAAAACAATAAATAAATCAATCAACCAACCATTTACCCTATTTGACTTTATGATGTGACAAAGGGATGTTTTAAATAAAGTAACAGAAACTTGAAGACAGTCTTTAAATTTTGTTCATAGCAATGATTCAGCCTTCTTTATTCTTGATCTTTGACTACGGGATGACTCCGTTTACCATGACACGGCCGGTGCCAACCGGTCGACAGTGGATGCATACTCCTCCAATGCACATTGATCCCAAACCTCTAAGTATCCAGGACTGACGGTTCCGTGTTTCTCAGTCTTAATTTCTTTTATTTTGGTTTAGGGACTTATGAAATGGGATTAATTGTTCTTATCTTCACCTTTTCATATAATTAATCAACATTGTTCCTGAATCAGTATTCAGTATAGATACAATGAGTTTATTCGCTTGTTAAAATCAGCATAGTGTACAATCATTTAACTATTGCATTTAACTATGATAGATGTGATATAATAGAAAAACTACCAACTTGGATTAAGATAATATTTCAAAAAGGCATGATAACGAAAATGAAGGACATAATGGCGAATTAAGATAATGAAGCAAAAATAAGACATATAGTCCAGTGGCTGTTTCACTGCTTACCGTGATGTCACAACAAGAAAGATCAGCTCAGCACTGGCACAAGAATCTATTATACGTGGTATATACGATACAGGGCAGTGTTTTCCCAATGTGAGACAAATAAAAAAGATTGATTACATTTCACAGTGAAATATTGAAATTTATCCGTGGGTAAAATTTGTTATGGTTTCACAGTGTGAAAAATATTCAAAAGTGTTATTTTCACGCTGGAGAAAATAACAATTTTCCGGTCCTACTTGCCGCAATACTAGCCGCAACCACAAATAATTATTACTTTTGATTTTACGTTAATTTTAATTTAAATGTTCCATGGTTTTCTTATTTGAATATCCCAAAATAATATAATTTTCCTTTTATAGGATTGTTAGATCCCCCCCCAAACCCCCTATTCCGATTTTTTTTCCAAAAGACGTCACGTCTGTAATAGATGAACGTCCACGTCATCGATCGAATTTTGTATTTGTTTACATCTCCCAAATTGTATTGGGTTTACCCGAAATTAGCGAAATGTTGCATTAGTATGGTGAGTTATAATGTAGTTTAAACTTTATACAAAGCCAAAAGCGGGCCAAATTATTTAGGTTTAGGTTTCTCCTGCGTACACGACATCTTTTATTGTGATGTCGGCTGCCGCTAATTCCTAATGACTTCAAGACACAAGTCACATCTGTGCTTACATAGTACATGCATGCATGTACATGTATCGATTGTTTCAGATATGATTAAATTACATGAATAACCGAAATGGCAATTTCTCGCTTTGTCGATATGTTTTCTATGCGAATCCCTGCGTAGCAATTTCTATAAAAGTAATTGCATCAAAGGCTAGGGCTGACAGCTAAAAAGAAAGGAATAAAAAGGTGTAATAAATAGAAATTCAATGTTTTTGTTTGTTAGAAGAGAATTTATTTCACTCGTGAGAAGGATATTTCATATTTTCACTCGTGCTGCGCACTCGTGAAATATAAAAAAATAAACCTGTCTCACTCGTTGAAATAAATTTCTCTATCCAACAACAAAACAATTGAATATTCCATCTATCTATCCGGCATCATTAGTCTTGGATATATCCTCGAACAATTAAAGGTTAATACAAGAATTCTAAGAAAGAAATAAAGGCAGACGACAACGCCAAAAATGATTTACATTACTGTCAATTCAACGTCAATAAAACTTGTATTGACGGTGTTCGCAACATTATTACACCATCATTAATGGGTTTTGGTTGAAACTGAAAATGATGATGACTTGAACGTTTGAAGGTTCAACTCCAGAGGCAAAGCATCACTGAGATTCGATATCGAATAAACTCGCACAAAAAGTTTTAACAAATCACTAGTACTTGAACTCTCGCGTTAATGAGTAATGGTATTTATTTGAAGGTTTTGTGACTCTTTCCTCAACTGATCGAAGACTATGATTTCGTAACAAAAATGAGTCATTAAAGAGAATAATTCATAAATTATGCCATAAAATACATATTGCATATATATATTTTATTAGGTATTCTTTTTCCGCTGTATACTGAAAACGTACTGTAAACGTAAGTATGTATACATATATTATCTGTAGCATTTCAGGTGTTGGGAAAATTGCTCATCATCTGATTCAGGGTGTATCTGTGACAAAATTTGGTAGAGATGGAGGGGCATCCAACAAATGAGAAATAAGCAAACAACATGATGAGCATTTTCACAACCTGAATTCATACGATATCATATGTATACATACTTACGTTACAGTACGTTTCAGTATACAGCGGAAAAGAATACCTAATAAATATATATAGCATAGTATTTATGGCTAATTTATGAAGTATTCTCTTTTATCGATCATTTTGTTACGGAATACTAGTCTTCGATCAGTTGAGGAAAGAGTCAAAAACGTTCAAATAAATCAGCCATTACTCATTAGAAGCGAGAGTTCAATACTAGTGATTGTTAAACCTTTTGTGCGATTATTCGATATCGAATCTCAGTGATGTCTTTGCTCGGAGTTGAAACCTCACGTTTTTCAAGTCATCATTCATTTTCAGTTCCAAACCAAAACCCCATTAATGATGGTTGTAAATGTTCGCGAACCCTCAATACAGTTTTATTGACGTTGAATTGACAGTACATTATCATTTTTGCGTTGTGTCTGCCTTTTATTTCTTTCGTTAGAATTCCTTTGTATTACCCTTTATTGTTCGGGATAATCCAAGACTAATGATTGCCGGATAGATAGAGGATATTCAATGTTTTGTTGTGATAGAGAATTTATTTCACGAGTGAAAGGTATTTTTTTTATAATTTTCACGAGGTGCGCAGCACGGAGTGAAAATATGAAAAACCTGTCTCACGAGTGAAAATTTAATTTCCTATCTACAAACAAAAACATTGAATTTTCTATTTATACATTTTATTCTTTTTTGTAGGCTGGCCCAGACCTAGCCTTTGATCAATTACATTTTTATAGAAATTGCTACGCAGGGATTCGCATAGAAACATAGCGACAAAGCGAGAAATTGCCATTTCGGTTTATTCAGTAATTTTAATATATCTTGAAAACAAATCGATTACATGTACATGCATGCATGTACTATGTAAGCACCAGATTGACTTGTGTTCTTGAGTCATTATGAATCTGCGGCAGCCCGACATCACATAAAAATTGTCGGTGTACCAGGAGAAAACCTAAACCTAACATAATTTGCGGGCTTTTGCTTGTATTAAAGTTTTAAACTCATATAACTCACCATAACTAACATGCAAATTGTCAGCAACTTCGGTAAACCCAATACAATTTGGAGATGTAAAAACAAATCACAAAATGTCGTCGATGACGTGACTCATCTATTACAAAGACGTGAGTCCTTTATGAACAGATAGGTGGATCTAACAATCCATAAAGTTGAAAATTATATTATTATTGGATTTATTCAAATAAGAAAACCCATGAACATTATTAAAATAACGTAAAATCAAAGTAATCATTAGTGTTCGGATAAGATTTGCGGCAAGTAGACCGGAAATTGTTATTTTACTCACTGTGAAACTGAAACCACTTATTTGATTTATTTTTCACCACTGTGAAAAATAACAAATTTTACCCAAACGGATAAATTTCAATATTTCACTG
>CAJDSM010038587.1:6958-20023 GCA_903981925.1 Ostrea lurida
TATTTACATAAACAATTTATTTTACCTTCAGAATTATTTTAATGGACTTCGGTAAGATAGCATGATTTGGTTTTTTATTGGTCGATTTACAACAGAAATCAACATCAGCGTTGAAATTGAATAATCGTTGTTCTATTTTATTGACAAAATGGTTTTAAAGCATAAACATTCAAATATTGAATAGAACTCTTCAACTAAGACAATTCGTTTCATTTGCATCATGATAATTATTGATACTTCCTCAAAGTAATTGTATATGAATTTTTTTACTGAAGAAACGGAATATTGTAGTTTACTAATGGTATGCATTACTGTTATTTGACCATGATTCTCAGATGTACCAGGTATTTACACAAAAATTCATCTTTAGTAGAAAATTTCATCACAAATGGCTAGAACTTAATTCCAGTCAAAGTTGTCCTGTGAGAGTGAATCAGACATTATGATTTATAATATAACAACAAAGAAGATATGTAGTTTATAGCAAACTCAAGCACGTTAACCTCAGCAATCAGAACCAACACACAGAACGCACGCCTTAGACAAGGTCATACAGCAAGGTCATACACAGACCGTCTACCTTAATCCCAGTCTCAGCACTGCGTGTCTGAGCGGGCAAGTGCCTGTTTGTCTAAAATCAAAGTTCTGCTCGTGAACAGTATGTGCACAACTGAATAACTATGCTTTTTTTTTTTTTACACACCATTAAGCAGAACTAAATGTTGCTCTGAATATGAAATGCATTGTACAGATTTACGTATATGTTTGTTTAAAAACATAAAAAACAAAAAAAGAAAAATATAAACGCTGCCATAAAGGAATCATCATACTCTTTGGAAGTTTGGGAGAGGAAGGCTCATTCAAATTGCCTATAAATGCTGCATACCTCAACGGTTTGGGAGCAGACTGTGGCCGTCTAGAATGCCTGTCTTTCTTGTCACTTTGTCTTCCTCTGGTGGTGGACTTCCTGTAGAAGAAGAGAAACGAATATCAATATACATCATGAGACCTGAAAATGGCAGGACTTATTGTGGTTGGGTTTATTCTGAGGGAGGATATGTACTTTTGTGGTAATTTTCCTATTAAACACATTTGCATGTTTTCTATGAGTTGAACTCTGCTGTCTCAAATCTTCTGTGTTTTCTACATCCAAGCAGTGACAAAAGGTAAACCAAACGTGTACCCAACCCTACATACAAAATTCATCCTGACCCCATACAGAAAATCATCCACAACCCCATACAGAAAATCAACCCAAACCCAGCTTACAGTAGCTATTAGGACTTTTTTATCCCAGACTTACGGTAGCTATTAGGACTTTTTTATCCCTGACTTACAGTAGCTATTAGGAATTTTTTATCCCTGACTTACAGTAGCTACTAGGACTTTTTTATCCCAGACTTACCGTAGCTATTGAGACTTTTTTATCCCTGACTTACAGTAGCTTTAGACTTTCTTATCCCTGACTTTACAGTAGCTATTAGGACTTTTTTTTAGCCCAGACTTACAGTAGCTTTAGGACTTTTTTATCCAGACCTAAAGTAGCTATTAGGCTTTTTTATCCCTGACTTACAGGACTTTTTTATCCTGACTTACGGTAGCTATTAGGACTTTTTTTTATTCCAGACTTACGTTGCTATTAGGACTTTTTAAGCCCTGACTTACATTGCTTTAGGACTATTTTATCCCTCACTTACGGTAGCTATTAGGACTTTTTTAGCCAGACATACAGTAGCTATTAGGACTTTTTTAGCCAGACTTACGTAGTTATTAGGACTTTTTTAGCCCAGACATACAGTAGCTTATTAGGACTTTTTTATCCCAGACTTACGGTAGCTATTAGGACTTTTTTATCCCAGACTTACGCGTAGCTATTTAGGACTTTTTATCCTGACTACAGTAGCTATTAGGACTTTTTTATCCCAAACTTACAGTTGCTAATTAGGACTTTTTTAGCCCGGACTTACGGTAGCTACTAGGACTTTTTAGCCCTGACTTACAGTTGCTATTAGGACTTTTTCTTTTTAGCCCTGACTTACGGTAGCTATTAGACTTTTTATCCCTGACTTACAGTAGCTACTAGGACTTTGGCTGCCGCGTCCACCAATCGTTTAGCCTCTGATCTGGACACGTTGTGAGTGGGGACACTTCTCAGTAAAGGCCAGCCTCCTTTTAAAGCCCTGAAAGATATTGCAAGAAAATTAACCCATAAGTCATCATGTAAGTCATGTATCATATTTTGTTATGGAATTTTCTATGAAATTTGCTGTAACTCATTGCTATATTATGTAACTTGAATATTGATTACGCAATCTTACCGTGCGCGTTGAGACTGCATCAGGACCCCAAACCCAGTCATATCTCTACGGAGTCTTCTCCCTTCCCTGGTGTCCATGTAAGCATATTCTGGTAATGTTGAGGGCTGTCAAAATTATATAATAATTATTTAATTGATAAATATAACTTAAAAATGAATCTTTGTAATATCGAGAATCACAAATTAACTTTGCTATACATTGACAGAGTTTTCCAAATCAAATGTGGAGTTGCCAGACATTTTGTCTGCCATTCTTTCAAATTCTGCCAGATACCATAAAAAGTTTGGCAGACAACTTATAAGAATTACAACTATTTGGGAAAATGTTGTCAGACATTTTGATAGGCATAATAAGAGAATCTGTCGGACATTATTGTTTTTAGGCAGACTTTTGCCCATGTCTGACAGGATTTGGAAAACTCTGCATTGAACCAATTCACATCATGTATATATAGGACCCCTGTATATATATACACAAAACAAAACATGCAATACACTGGTTGAATATTGAATACTTAGTATTGTTACATTGTGATTGACAGTCATAAAGAGGTGCTCACTTCAACATAGCGTTTCACAAATTATTTAGGATAAGAAATAGCTGCCGGCTTTCCATTGCATGAAAGTTTGGAACTGAAGTACATTCATCATGCATCCACAGGTGTATATATGTGAAGAGTGACAGAACATTTTAAAATAATTTTTTTTCACCCATGCGATTACAACAGCATTCGGACATTAGGGAGGTGGAGGTATAAAACACAGTGCTTCACGTGACAAACAGAACACTCAGCAATTTACCCGAGTCCGGGCTCCAGCCGACTTCGGTGGTCCGTATATTACGGACAATGGCTCCACATCCGGGTCTCGAGTAAGCTTTGTAATACATAACAGCTTATCTTTAAATCGCTTTGAATTACTTTTCAAATTTCTTATTCATAATTTCAATAATCTTTTAAAGCTGTGTCTTCACAGACATTACGTTTTGGGAATTAAAAAATTGCATGTGCAAATTCAAAACATTAATTTCCAACTAAACAATAAATTTCAAATAGCTATTAAAAAATGCCTTAATTCTTAAATCTGGTTGATTGAGCAGAACATAATTTTTCTTAATTGGATAATTGATGGAGGGTCATAATGATAGAAAAATCAACCATTTACAATATGATAGAAAAGAATCAAAAAGCACAAATCAATAAATATATTATATAATAAGAGAATACACAAATGACATATGCAGCTGGCAAAACTCAATTGAATGAAAGGGGCATAATTAAACTAGCTGCCAATGTCAGGTTTGCCAGCTTGTTATCAAAATGAATAAATCAGCTTTACATAAAATCATTACCAACATGTTAAAATCCATACATCTTGCTGTCATTTTAATAATTGTTCAACCCAATGACAGAAACATTGCATGGCAGTATGTATATAATTCATTGCGGACAAAGTTTATATAATTTTCATAAAATTCCATTGGAGGTTGCCGTTTTTACCCTTGGATTTATATTTCTTCATTTTTCAACACATTCCAGCATATATTTTAGTCATGGTTCAGAATTATAAAGTTTGTACAATGTACATCCTGGTTTGATAGTTTGTACGTCCTAGTTAAATAGTTAATGCCCTTTTATATAACCCTATAACTCTTCGATCTCCATTAGGACAAATGCAGATGTTTTATATTTGCATGCAAATTCCTTAATCTGCATTTCTGAGCAAAGAGGGGATTTGCAATCATTGGTTTAATTGGTTCCATGGACAATGAGTGAATTGGTGGTTGAAATTACAGCTGACTAACATCATGGCCAATAATTGCAATAAACAATGAATTGTTCTATCTGTTCCAGGTTCACAGCTAAACAAGGCATTGAATCAATGTCTCATTTGCATAACAGACATGCTAATTACCTCCATCCTGTACTTCATCATTCAATATTTTCTGATAATCAAGTTTCATCAGACAACTTGTATCTGGGCCCTGGAACGGCGAGATCTGCTTCATTGTTTTGGACAGAGAATATAAAGAAAATGCTATTTTGGTCCGTTTTGATAAATTCAATCATTAGCTGCAGAGCTTCAAAGTTTGCGAGTTTATCAATTTAGCAAAACACAGAAAGAAAAAAAAAGAAAAGAAAAAAAAGGAAATGAAACATGAGCAGCTTTCCAGTGAGAATCAGCTTGGCTGCGAGATGTTTGGACTAGCTGATACCAGTAGTTCACTGATGTTGACTTCTGCCAAACTTTCAGCCATAGCCAAGCCAAATCTCACCAAGATAATTAAAGCAAATGCATGGTCCAAATATCAAAGTCAAGCCAAATGTCACAGATGTTAGATTGGGAAGTGATTTGTTCTACACCAGGGCAAAGGAAACCACTTGTGACCAAAAGACTATTTCCCTATCTTAACCTCCAGTTTGCTTGACCTTTAACTTTTCAATCCTAAAATCTATAAAGGTCCTCATTACCTTAGATTAGTGCATGTGTGTGAAGGATGGTGATTTTAAGAATAAAGAGGGAAATCACTTAAGGCCCTTAAACCATTTTCATAAATTGTGGTCCAGTTTGCTTTACCTTTGACCTTTTGACCCCAAAATCAATATGGGTCATCCTCATCCCATGGAAAGAAGTGCGACTTCAGATGAAAAGGGAAATTACTTAGGTATGGGAACAAAAGAATGAATGAGTGAATGAATATTCAAACAATCCATTTCCAGTATACCCACCCAATAAGGAATAACTGAATATCAAAGTTTCGGGGGTATAAATATGAGCAACGCTGAAGTTTTAAATGAAAGAGCATGATATCAAGGTCAAGGTCACTAATTTGTCCTTTGTGGCACTGCTGAAAAGATCACACCCATTTTATATCACCACGTATGTAAATAGATCATTTAAATTGGCAATAAGTATTGGAAACACTTGAATATGAATTCCAATTTGATTCATTTATTTGCCATGTGAGTGCAAAGCAAATTCCAAAGTACACGGCTGAAAATAATTTCAATATAAATCTTGAATTGAATTTGTATTGCAATACACATTCAACAAGGTGTTAGATGATAAAGCATGTAACGATTGAAAATACAGTTGAATTTCGATATCCCGAAATGGTTATGTGAACTGATTTGGTGGTCCCAACCACCTATTTTCTGAGTAGTTTTTACCTCATATTCAAATCCATGGATATCTTGAACTTTGGTCCCATCGAGAGTTTGAGATAATGAGGTTCAACTGTATGTTGAGAGGTGTGATTGAGCATTAGAACTCTCACTTACCAGGAAGTGATGCTTGACCATATGACGTTTCAGCTTTTTCTTGACAATCTTCTGTTTGGGATCAACGAACTCCTACAACATTGAAGTACATTATCACTACACATCAATACAGCACTTAGAAGTTTACTGACCCCTTTGACAATTACGAGTACAATCAGTACATATTGGTAGAATACTGATTCCCTACAACACATAATTACAATATTCAGCAACAATATAGGCTGTTTTTTTTTTATGGATAATGTACATGTAGCAATACACAATGACTGTAACAATAGGTAACAGTAAGGTGCATTGTAGGTGTGTTGTCTAGATTAATGCTCATTCTTGTCAACTGAATTATTAGTGAACATTTTCAATAAAATTGGTTCTCCTCATTTTAACTACTGTTAAGTTTGGGGCACTGTGAAAAATAAGGATGTATGATCTCAACAAATTAATATATAAACTTCAAAAGCAAGCTGCTAGAGTGATTTTAAATGGACATTTTTATACACCTATATAAACAGAAATGATGCACCCACTTAGGTGGAAGCCTCGAACCCGACTTATTTGTCAGAGTCAGTGAGTGTATTCAGAGCTGTGAGTCTTGTCTTCGAAGTTTTTCATGGTTTAGCTCCCGATTATTTAGATATTTTTCAGTAGGTTCACAAAATCAGAAGTAGATCTACCACATTAAGTCAAAGTAATTCATTATACCGGTATATCCAGAGGGCAGAGACACAATATTTTAAAGGATCTTTTACAAATTACGGTTCATAGTCACAAAATGAGATGCCAGAGTTTTTCAAATATTACCCAACACTGGAAACTTTTAAATCCAGGCACTTATCTTTGAATTTTATATTTTTTCACTCGGGAAATTAAAAACATAAAGATTACTATATTTTGGTTTTCAGTTTTATGTTTGTTGATAGCGTGTAAGTACGTACCGGTATATATATACTTTTATATTGTATCTGTATAATACTGCTGTTTGTGTATATGTATTTTCAGGACCCAAGTTGAAAATTAACATAAACTAGTTCTGAAACTAATTGTATTATCCTGTATAAATAAGGGACTTTCAGTTATTATTACTGTATTTTTGCATGCCATTGGATACAATGACGTTTTTATTTATGAGACGCATGCAGTTTTCATTACTCAAGTCATGTAAGCTAGCGCTAAAGAATTTATATTCATGAACAAGAATGATTTTTTTTGTAAATGGCTAGTCTCGCAAAATTGCACATGAATATTGTTTTTACAAATAAACTGTGATTTACATGCAGTTGCACATTCTTAAATTGTTTCATGAAAATTGTAAATCCATATGACACAAATACATATATCTGGGTGGTGCACATATACTATGTATGTTTTATGAAATATTCTTGGGACTTCCAATTGTAAAATTCATTCTTAAGTAGTTATAGTATTAATACTGAATTGGTTTTATTAGTTTAGGAAATTGACATGATTGAAGTAAACCCCATCTAATATATGGAATATACGTGACTACAAACAAGATTAATTTTCTTTACTCTGCTGTCCACAGCTGACAAACATAGCCTTCGTTTTCGTATTTAACAGGATTACATTGCTGTTTACTTTTTGATAAAGGTTTCATTGTTTCCTAACTTCTTTCAAAAAATCAATAGTTTGCCGAGAGCCCTCCTCACCTCACAACTGACAAGGCCCCCTATATCACCGCTGTCTCTCCGAAAATGTCATTTTAATGTCTCTATTTATTTACAATTGTTATACATTTTTAACACTACCCCATGTAATAAATTCTAAAAAAAATTATGTCTGAGACATGAAGTGGCATTTCGATGATGATTCACTTTGGTATTTAATTTCTCCTATTCATTTCCCAGGTCTTTGCACGCTCTTCATTTCCCCTTATTCTGCTTAGTAATACAACATTTGTTTCCTTAGTTTTCCAATAACAGTAACTTAAAGTCAACAGCACACAAAACAAGGATGATGTATTTCTGAAATTATAATAATTCAGGACCACTCATACCCAGTCTACCGTTACAGTGTTAATGAGTTCTCCCAGCCACTCATACCCAGCGTACCGTTAAAGGTTTATGAGTTCTCACCACCCACTCATACCCACCGTGACGCTGTACAGGTTTAGAGTTCTCACTCCCAGCCACCTCTCGAACTCTCAGTCACCGTTACATTGGGTTTTTAATGAGAGGTTCTTCCACCAGCCACATTCCATAATCCTTCATGTCGGTACCGTGGGGTGAGAAGGGGTTTAATTTAGAGAGTTCTCTTCCCTGGACCTCAATTTACATGCTTAGTAACCCAAACAGCAATGAAAAAGCCCTCAAATTTCAATAACTGTTGTTTAATATTACACATTTTATTATTTATTGATATCACCATGTTGATGTTCTGCCATAATAATGAGAAACAAGATATTGACAACACTTGGATGAAAGACATCAGTTAGAATCATTTACCGTGGCAGTCTTTTAATTTTAAAGGACGTACATGTATGCTGTTACGTTTTGTTCTTATGAACAAAATGGTATATTTAAGTGGGTTTAACATCTACAACTTTACCGACACACAGATCTTAATTTCATTGAGGGGTTAGCACATTTCTTTTATGGGATGTAAATTAAATGTGGTCATATGTATTGAACAATAAATGTAGTAACGCAATTCATGGTCATGATTATTAAACAAGTAGATGTAATTTATGAATTTCATGACATAAATGAAGTTAAAATTTATGTGTTATGGGCAGTAATACAACATGGAGCCATTTGTGCAGTCTATCATTAACTGGTATACTTTCTATTAAACTTGTGGGGAGTTTTCTGTGTTGATCTTGTTAAAACAACTATTGATGTACGAAGAAGACTTATCAATACAACAAGGATCCATGCAACGTAAACATTCAAACATAAAACGCAAACCAGATCCGGGATTTAAAACGAAAGACTGTTTCTTAAGTTGCCAACAATTAATGTATATAACTACTTAATATGGGAAAATATTAATGAACCTGGGTAAAAAATATATACCTATTTAGACAGTTTTGTATTCACACCTGAATAGCCTGTAATGTGAAAAACAACTGTTTGTTTATGGTTCTGCTTAAAATCAAATTAGATTCTGAAATGAATGTAATAATGCGATTGTTGCTCTCTCGTCTCTTTCTCTTCCTTTCTCTCTCTCTCTTCTCTCTTCTCCTCTCTTCTCTCTCATGATATGTCAAATTTGGAAATGTTACGATTAAATTGAATGATTTCTTTACTCAATTTTTAGAACTGTAATTGGTTGCCATACATGTATCTACTATCATTTGCGCCCGCCCGCCCTCTCTCTCTCTCTTCTCTCTCTCTCTCTCTCTTTCTCTCTCTCTCCAGAGATTGGGTGCAGTCTATCATAGTTTGTCACAGTCTTACCTAACAAGTCAACTTCTTAAGGAGCGAGATTAAAAGGTCCATGTCAGATAAAAATCTTAAAATTCAAATAGTTAGGGGGAAGGGGTGGGGGTGGGTTTTTTAAAAACTCCCATAAGTTTCTGTTATCCAACATCAATTACACATGATGATATTACATTTTATATGCTTAATAGTTTTAAAATACACTTTTATTTGTCAGCAAACAGAATTTAGAGGTATACGGAGTGAATTTAATTTATAATTATACTCGCATGTTTTTACCTGTTAATCCGTTAGTTTCAACATTCATCACATTTAGTTTTAGGGGAGGGTGTGAGTGTGTGTGTGAAAACTATGTGGAATTTTTTGTTAGACACTGAACTTTTGATATTGCCCCTTATTCACGTATTATAACCTACCATAGTTTGTCATAGTTTACCTAATGTGTCATATTCTTAATTCTCACAAGAAAATAAATAGACAGGTATGTAACTCTTTGGACTGCTATTATCTCAGATACCTCTCTTCAATTTTCTTTTAAGATACTCACACAGTATTCTAAGACTTCAAATGCTATGAATTTCTATTTCTCTTTCTCTGCAGACTAATGTTCCTTGGGGCTCAGTTCAAACCACTGCTCACATACTTGATTTACAGATCTCTTTACTTACCGGTTCCATCTGAGTGAGTTTGACTTACCGGTTCCATCTGAGTGAGTTTGACCCTGACTTCGGGGAGACTGAAGTAGTGCTTGAGAGCCCAATCGTGTAGGCCATCGTACTGAAGGGTCGGCCGCTGTGCAAAATAATAGTACATACTGTAAACATACAGCCACAATGTCCTAGTTCAAAGGTACGGGTACATGGTGTTAACTCCTTCCTGGGGGTGAAAGAGGCCCGGCCAGCATCATAAATTAGTAATTACATCATGAGCGAATCAATAATCAATATCAAGACTCTGTTATAGTCTTATTGCTTAGAGATGTGGTCTAATGCACTGCACAGCTACAGCAGCTTGACCACACTATCACTACATCATATGTACTGACACATGCAACTGATGATTGTTTTATAAAAACAGTGAAAGAATGCTTCTCGACAATTTCTTCTGTTATAAAACTGAACCAATTATCACATAGTTTTTTTCCTTCTCTACAGATCACAGATTCAATGACAATTAAATGTTATTAAATGTTAACAAACACTTGATGCTAAAGATATCCATGTAAAATCAAATTTCAAAACAACAATGTATTATACACAGTGTGAGTGGAACCAGATCGAACCTGGCTGACTACTACACTCCTCCCTCCTTACACAACCCAGGTTCTTATCCCCCCTGGCAGGATTTTCATCTACAATTCCAGGGGGTGGATAACAGCACCAGATGTAATAGGAAGGGAGAAAATGCAACGGACCAGACCGGAATTTGAACCCGAGCCCCCTGAATCTCTAGTCAGGTGCTCAACCATCTGAGCTGTCTGGCTGCTGGAGATCGAACCTGGCTGACTGCTACACAGGCAACAAAGTATAATTTAAGTTTTAATCTTCATAAAAGCTTGATGCTGCTCTTGGTAGAGCATCCTTACCCATTTCATATACAGTGTCTGTAAAAGTTAGTATTTACGTGTGGGGGAAATTTACTCTAATTACATGATCACGTAATAAGTGCGTAAATTTCACTCAGTCACGTGTATCATTATGAATATCTGATATAATATATATACCACAATCAGTTACAGCATATTTTTTCCCAATGCATAATGCTGGACATGGAAAAACTTGTACTTAACCCCCACCGTATATAGATAATCACTTTTACTGTAATAAATTACAGCATTTAATTGTTTAGTGTTCTTAATTTAATTAGCAATAAATAATTTTGCTGAACACCTGTACTAATAAAAATCAGACATTTAATTATTCCAAATGGGTAAGGATGCTTTTCCAAAATCTTGGAAAAAGTATAGTTTCTATTCCACAATTACTTTCCATTCTAGAATTACATGAGGACCTGGGTTAGAATAGGTCCTCAGTATCCCTTGCTTGTCATAATAGGTGACTATTAGTTCTTCGGATGAGACATCCCGTGTCACAGCACTGAGCAGGTGTGGCACGATAAAGATCCCTTCCTGCTCAAAGGCCACAAGCACTGAGCACAAGCCTTAATTCACAGTCCTTAACCCACAATAAAAACGTCTCGATTAGAGTGAAATATTCTCAAGAGGGATGTAAAACAATACACAACCAAACATCCATTCTACAAGACACTTTCACTAATGTCTCACTTTTTCTGGGATGTTGGTAGAGAAGCCATGGTATATAATCCACTTACTATAGCACAAAAGGGGTTCAATTCAAGACTGATCTAGTTCTCCTGGAGGAAGAGCTGAATGTACTTACTGATTTCAGTGGAGGGTGGTCTAGCTGAGGACAGTTTACTCCAGACAAGTCAAATCCATCCTCTAATCTCCTCACATCAAAATAGTACTTCCTACACAACAGAGAGTATATAATCAGATATCACACATTTCTCTACTCTTCATATCCTCTTTCAGCATTTTTCATACAGTATACCCAGCTAGCTCTAAACTATATATACATACTTGTTTAATTTTATTAGGACCAAGTAAAAATAATATACTCCGTGAACGTGTATTTTTAAAATTCATTACTAATACTCAATTCAACATTAAGGTATCTTACATAGATATCTAAAGGTAACGTTTCATACAGTAAACTAATAAGTTCAAATCACCGTCATCAATTTTTTTCTTCCACATCAATGGTTTGATAATTAAAGGAGGTACTGTTGTTTACTTATTCCTGTCACTAGCTGTTTCAAACTAAGATTTATTGAGCCGTCTCTGCTCTGATCTGACGTAAGATTTACGAATTCATAGAATTTACAGAAATATTTAGTTTGACATTAGCTAGACTCCATAACCTTTTCTACTAGCTAGGCTTAGCCTATACAAGAACGACTATTGACAGACATTGTGAGAAATTCAACTTACAGCTTCTTGGCAACACATTTAACTACGGCCTCCGACGACATGGCGTAAAATTATGCAGTCCACAGAAATCCAAATCAATGTTATTAAATAAAGTAATTCATCTTCTTTCACATGTTGGAGAACGACGGAGTACTTCAAACATATAAACAAATCCTTCCGCTAAAGGGTACCTGTCAATATAGTCCAGGGTTATCATTAGCAATTTATTCATGTTCTCAAAGTTTTTCTAATGTAAATTAAAAGATATTGATTGTAATATGTTTTAATTTATGTTATCATCTAAAACATAGAGGTCAACAGGCAGTAATTAAATATTTCTCTAATTGTTTTGGTTACTAAGATGAACAACATTTTACTACGCGAAACAAGGGCAATAACTACAGTTATTTGAATATATCGTTAAAGTACATTTTATTTTTACTCGAATGTCCGCTTTATAATAATTTTAGAGGGGATTTTTTAGATAAGATTTTTAAAACTTTTCCAAACCTAGAAGTACTTTAAAACAGTGCTAATCTGTTTACATTTGGATATATCTGATCAAATGAATATCATATATCAAATGAAAATCCTGCACTTACTAAAGTTGCCAATAATACAATGTATACTTGTGGAATATAGTTATAGGCCTATATCTAGCTATATTTAGACTGCAACATAAATACTATGTATGTACTGCATGCACACATATTATGGCTAACTCTCTGTTTCTCTTTTGTTTTCCTTTGTCTATGTGATCTTTGAAGTTATCATGACAGTGCTCCTCTATAAATATTCTAGATCTACTCTATTCTAAAGTTCTAAATACAATAAGTTTGTCATTTGNATCTATTGTCAGCACTTAGTTTATAATTATCATCCTATCATTATGTATTGTGTAACATGATTGAATGACAAACTATTTGGTGAAACAATAAATAAATTGTATAAAAAAAAATTTAAAAAAAATTCATTTGCCGTTATTTTCACAGAGTCCATTCTCCGTTATTTTCACAGAGTCCATTATTTTCCGTTATTTTCACAGAGTTCATTTTCCGTTATTTTCACAGAGTCCATTTT
>CAJDSM010038591.1:0-17210 GCA_903981925.1 Ostrea lurida
AAGATAAGAATGTTGGGCTTATAGATTAAGAGGAAATCGTTCTGCATCGATCTCCCGTGTATTCAGTAGAGAAGTATAGGAGAATTATTAGTGGTGTACAGACTTTTCTGATTCGCTGAAAGTGTACAGCAAATCGCAATGACTGATGGTAGATTTTATATGTGTCGGATATAGAGAGCTTTTCTTTCACGTTGAAATTGAGACCAGTTTTCACTTAAGTTGTTTGCTTTCTCCTTCCAAATATTGAATAAAAACGCCATAGTTATGCCTTTCATAATACAGCCGGATACGAGTGAGATTGAAGAATTTCATAATCAGCAGTTATGTTGTGTTATTAAAAGCCGAAGTTATCATCGATTCCCGGGACACTATAATAATAGGTGAAAATAATGAAATTATGAATAATGATAAAGAAGTTTCATAACACGTAATCTACTATAGCACTTTGAAATGTGGTTTGTTTTCTAATCCAATGTCGCACATGGGCATATTTTGAAATACGGCTTAGTTAACAAACTTGGCTGTGCATTGCATTATCAGTCAATTTTGGTGCGTTATTGCCGATGTTCTAGTACCTGAATGCAGTAAGAGATTCATGAGGATGAATCATGTACAGGGGCTCCTTGTAGTGATAACGTTGTAATGACATCAGCTTAAAGGTAATGTCTTTAATGAAATAATTTTCTAGAGGGCCCAGCCTCTTAGGTAACCATAAGTCTTTTGTAACTGTGGATTCAACTTGCATGATAGCTATATTTGTCTTCTTATTAAATAAAGAAATATTACACAGGCGCATTCTCCAAGACTCGAGGGTTCAAGGTATCTACTTTGCTGTTTTATCGAGTGCCCGGTGAAGAAACAATTTGCTGGTCTTCGTGTCTTATCTTGTTTTGCAGAAATCTATCTGGTAAGGTATCGTCTCATATATCTCGACTTTGTAAATTTATGCTAAATGTAGAATGTAAATTAGTCAATTAGATACGAGATTTTTATATGTGTGAACATGCTTTATTTCTGAGTGGAGAATAGAGAAATAGCAAAGCTATTTAGAATATTATTTATACAATTACGAATCTCTTCACTTGAGTGATATAAAAAAACTCTGTCATGAAGTTTTTCATATACGGTTTGAATGTTTTTTAATAGAATACTTGTTGGGGATGAGTGAGGATTAGAGGACCGGCCATGGGAGTAGAGAGCGGATAGTGATCTGATTTCCCCCATTTCTTCTCACACACAAATTCCAGACTTTGGGACGTAAGAAAAATGTTATTCTATATTGTATGCATTATCAAGTGTATATTGCATGAGAGTGGATATTTCCTTAGAAGAAGTATTAGGAAAATATTTCTTGTTTTGCATCTGAGCGATCAGACCCATGAGGAGGGGTATTATGGGATGTTTTGTATAACGTTAGTATATATAGGTGTCATCTTATCAAAAGTAACTATGTTATGTAGCACATGAAGAGAGGTAGAGAGAGTAGGGAAGAAGAGTAGAGAGAAAGGGAGTAGGAGAGAGGAGAGAGAGAGAGGAGGAGTAGAGAGAGGTAGAGAAGAGAGAGAGAGAAGAGAGAGAGGAGAGATAGAGAGACGGAATTAGTAAATGTCAAATATGAGAGAATAGTTTCATAATGTATTCACAATGTTAGTGTATACAAATAGATTTGATTATATTTCTTGAAACCATTGCGCACATTGAGATTTCATAGAACAACCTTGTTCTAGGACGAAGTGAAAGATTTTTCAACTTTAGGGTAGAGGATTCTTTGAGCATTTTATTCTTATGCTTTGTACTTTCTTTTCTATGCCAAATTACTTATCTTAATATATTTCTAATTGATACAACATTATACATTATTCATTTTTATTATAGTTTGGGTTTTCGTGTTTTATGGAGGTTGATGGATCTGCAACTGAGTGGGGATCAATTTGTTCTTATAAGGAATAAGCTCACTGAACGTATGATTAAGTAGACTAATATAGTATTTTGCTTAACCCAGTTCTGTGGCACCGGTTGTAAAGAGAATTTTTTTTGAAAATAAATTTGCATTTGTATTGAACATCGCGCGCAACTATACAGCCACTAAGGGAGCTTGGACAGGGTTAATGCATATAATTATAAGTGTATTCCTCTCAATGTATATCCTATCGAGTTTTTATATCAAGATGTTTCACAGATATTCTGAATGGGATTTGATGTAATAAGTATAGAAGTTTTAGAAATTTTTGTCAATTTTAACCAATCAGTCATTGAATCTTATGAGTTCACTATATAACTGATTTATGGTTCGACTTGTTAAAATAGTATCATCTCCTCTGTATAAATATATTGATTAGATCCAATAGATTTGTTTTAGCAACAAACGTCTTCTCGGTCTCGCTATGGATTGGATTCATATAGTGTACAAACTACAGTACGGGAGAATGATGAGTTTGGATAATGTTTTAACCCCGAATACTTGTGTGCTAAGAAACCAATATCATGATTGTTTATCTGTATTCCTGATCTCTTGTGTCGATTTCTGCCTTGAAATATTGTTTAATCGATGGATAGTGGTTAGATTTTTCCCCATGTTGCGTGAAGGGGATACAACTATTTAGGGCATATGCTCGGGTTTTTTAGACTGGCCGCTTTAGGAGGGAGAAATTCGTTTATCTTGCCACATAATTGTGCTGATTGAGAATGGTCTCGGTGTTTTGTGGATTTCATACACCCCTATTTAAGTACTCTTACGACTAGAGCAAGGGGTTATGTGAGGATCTACTCACTATGGAGAAGTCTCGTGGCTTACATATCCAAGTGATTATAATAATGGCTTCTTGAATCTCGTACTCGTGTGTAATATCAAAGATCTATAAGCAATTTTGTGGTTATATTAATGCAATATGGCTATAATTGCTTGACTTTGAAGTAATCTATACATGTTTAGAGAGGTCTTGATGCATGACATTCTAATACAGAACATAGTCATTAGAAAAGATTGTAGTATGTGAAAATATGACTACGGGTCACATTTGGGCGCAGTTAGTACCTCAACGTGTGCGCCTTTAAGTTTACAATGAGGAAATGAATAGAGTTACTGGTAAAAATGAGCTTTAAGGTGTATGATTGACTCACGATGGTCTAGTATGTATAAGTAAGTTTACTCAGGCTTTAAGGAGTTGGGTTCAGCCTTTTTGAACAATTCCATACAATTGGACTTTAAATAATACGCATAGGGAAGTGTGTCAACAAAAAATACACGAAACAAGAATACATAGTCAGGATTACTGGTATATGTCAGCAGAACACTTGTCTCTTTACAGTGGATCCGTTTTATATGTGCTGTGTTTCTGATAATATTATATGATCATACAGTATAGAATGAGGAGGTATGTTGATAATTTTATCATTAAACTATCTAACGTATCAACAATATATGATCCTGGTAGTGGATCTCTCGATAAGATATTTAATAAGACATGTTGTTGACCGTAATTTCTTCATGTGTGAGAATAACATGAATTTAGATATTCTTCTAACTAATCTTACTATTTCAAGGTAATCTAGTGATTGATCGGCAAATTGTTACTGTTTATGCTGACATTGAAGCAACAGCAACGTTAAATTGAGGCCTTGGTAGACTTAACAGATTGTGTATTTAAGTGGTAACCTGGGTTCGTGGGCTACAGTTAGAGTTAAAAATATTATTAGAAATGTCATCTATAGAATTATGAGGAAGAGCATTCGTCATTATATGCGCGACTAATGAGATGTCCCTTTGTATGGAAGTGGATAGACAGTGTAGTTGTGTTTAGTTATATGGTGAAGAAACGAGATATTCTACAGTATGATGTACTGATGAGATGGTCACGATTGGATGAATTATATAGTATGGGCAATTGAAGATTAAATAGTGATATGTATTAATTGCAAGTGTTAATAATAGAATTCATATCAATTAAGGTTATTTCCCTCAGATAGAGCCTGATATATTCGGAAAGATTTTTTGATGTCAAATAGTCTTTTGGCACTACAATTGAGAGTGCACTTTTTATAAAAAAGTTTTTTAGTTTCTATGTTGGATTTCAACATTTTTGCGGATTTTGGAGCATCAGCTGATGACGAGACAGTATGCTTGGTTCGAAGTGCAGCTATCTGGTGCATAATATTGGTACTATATAGTGATAGATCTTTATCCAATAGCCACGGAAATTGCATTGCAGAATTGGATTTTATTTCTGGTAGAATTTTAATTCATAATCATATAGATCAAGAACGAGGACAATCGATATTTTACATGATTTGAAAAACACTGATAATGGGTGTAGATCAAGTAAATATTGTCAATTGTGTTAACTGTACCATGGACTATGGGCGGCTCATCTACTTATTTTTCGTGGGGTGTGACCGGTTCTGAAAACTAGAAGAATGATTACATTTAGCTGATCAAAACATATAATAGAAACTAACACCGAGATCACTCTTGGCTGTGTAACAGCGTGGTCTCGATGGAATTCGGCCACTCTATATATGATTTTTACATTGCATATTTTAGCGAATATCCGTGAATTATCTACTCGTCTTGCAGTTCTTTCAGTGAAGGAATCCTGCTCTTATTATCGTTATATTGTAAATCTTATTTTAACAGATATGGTAGTACTTAATGCGTTCATCGAACGTTGTACAGCTCCGGTGATTCGTTTTTGTAAACGGTCTCAATTTGTATATCCACTGACAACTTAATTCGCCTTGTCGGCTCCCTCGTTTTTGTTGTTTGTAATCGTATGATCCCATATTCTTGTTTGATTTTTGATTTTAATCTCCGCGGGCGGATCACTGCATAGATCTATCCAACTATCGGGTTGTAGCTTCCTCCTTGGGCCTAATTCTTCGGACCATTTGTTGGAGTTGGATATCCATATGATGTGTTATCAACGCCAACGCGCGCAGACCTACCATAGTAACATAACAAAGTGGAGTAACGTACTTCGCACAGCGAGAACCTTATTTAAAATCGGTTGAGGAAACAAATCAGAGCCGTGATGTACATATATCGTTCCAAACGCGGTAAACGCCGTTAACAAAATATTGCCATAAAGTTGGTGATAAACATTTAATTGAAACTACAACCAAGTAATCGTACTGGAGAAGGGCGTTACAGCTTTTTCTAAACAATACAATAGCTTTTCATGGTTTTATCCAAGTGTCTCCTTTTGTTTGAGAACATTACAAATATCTGTTTTTTGTATATACTTTGGGGGATTTATGTTAGAAAATTGAAATAATCCCAGCAAAACAATTGACAGTTGTTCAACTCATCCAGAAGGTGACTATCACGTTCTGTCAACGTAGCGACTTCTCTCGACGGCACTGACCTTGGCTCATCGCAGGGGAATCGATTTCAACTTGATAAACTAGGGCACTGGGTCAAGACCAGACTCACTACTTTTAGTCATTAAAGTGGTTAAGATGATAGAATTTCTAAGATCTCCAATCTCCAACCATACACCCTCATCCTTTGGGCTTTTAGGTCGACATGGATCTTTTAGGCTATAAATAACTCACTCAAGAGCCGTACTTTGTTTTAACAATAGCTCACTGCACTCTCTTAAGCCACAGTGTTAAATACCAAAGCGTACTTCACCTGACGACCATTGGGAGAGTGAGCATGTCGCGCAAGAATTAGGTGTGAGGAGGGGTGTTGGCAGGCTTATCGATTCGGGCTATAGGTGGGGTTTGGTTTGGGGATTATAGAACTTATTCAATTGGTTCATGAGTTTAGGCTCATTTTGCTTGGTGGTCAGCCCTGGGGGGGTTTTTCGGACGCCTGTGCTTGTCCGCACAATGATTGAAATCGCTAAATATTTTTACCATGTAAATGTTAAACGTCTTATCAGTGAAACCTACACCTTGATCTCAAAGAAACACTCCACTTCATCAACCGACTTTCCTGGGCAGCAACAAAGTGGGAGTAGTACATCCATTGGGTTAGTTTTATGTTCACAATGCTATACAATATTTGGGGCTTACGTTTTCTAAAAACAAGACGTATTTTGGCTTGATTCTAATTAATAAACAGACTTGGTGTCAGCGATCTGGGACCACATTTTGAAAGACGTGATCCAAAGCACATGTTTCCTGGCGCTTTATGAGTTAAATATCTACAGAACAGATAGCCAATAATTTTTAATTTTATAGTAACCAATTTTTGTAAGGTCTCCATAGGCATAATTTTAGCCGTGAAGGGTTTTTCAATCAAGCAGTGAACAAGTATTAACCATATTTTTACATTTAATTCAGTAAGTTGTGGCATAACACAGGGTGAGAATTTTAGGTCCTCCTTTGGTTCCCTTACCAGTATATGCCGTTCCCTCGTCCCTGACAGTGAAGTCTGTCCCTATATCCATCCAGGTATGCTTTCCTTGTTCCCTACAGTGAATACTGTTCCTAACCGGTAATGCGTTCCTGGTCCCTAGACAGTGAATACATGTCCCCCAACCCCAGTAAGTGCTTCCCTACAGCTGATATACTGTCCTAACCGCCACGGTATGCTTTCCCTACACGTGAATACTGTCCCTACCATAGTAATGCTTTCCCTACGAGTGAATTACTGGGTCCCTCAACCCAGTTATCGCTTTTCCTACTATGAACTGTCCCTACCTTCAACCAGGGTAATGCTTGTACTTGTCCCGTGACAGTCGGAAATAACTGTCCCTACCCAGGTGATGCTTTCCTGTCTACATGAATGACTGGGTCCTATACGACCAGTGTAAATTCTTGACGTGTGCCCTACAGTGAATACTGTCTCCCACCCAGGTAATGATCCCTAAAGTGAATCTGTCCTGAACCACTTCAGGTATGTGCCTCTGCCCCACAGTGAATACTGTCCTAATCCAGGCTAAATCGCTGTCTCTAACATTGTGAATACTGTCCCTCAACCCGAGGTAATGTTTCCCTAACATGTGAATACTGTCCCTAACCCGCCAGAACTCTTTCCTGTCCCTACAGTGAACACTGTCCCAACCCACGGTAATCGCTTCCTACGTGAAGTAATGTCCCAACGCCAGGTAATGCTTTCCTGTCACTACAGTGAACCTGTCAACCCAAGTTTGCTTCCTGACAGTGAAGTATTGTCCCTAACCCAGGTAATGCTTTCCCTACAGTGAATACTGCTTCCACCCAGGGTAAAGCTTTCCCTACAGTTGCATACTGGCCCTAACCCAGGTAGATGCCTCCTATACTGACATACTGTCCCCCAACCCAGGTAATGCTTCCTGTCCTATCAGTGAAACTGTCCCTAACTCCAGGTAACTGCTCCTCATCTAACAGTGAATACTCGTCCCCAACCCAGGTACAGCTTCCCTACAGTGAATACTGTCCCTAACCCAGGTAATGGGCCCCTGTCCCTACAGTGAATACTGTCCTAAACCCAGGTAATGCTTTCTGTCCCTACAGTGAATACTGTCCCTAACCAGGTAATGCTGTGACTGTCCTCACAGTGGAATACTGTCCCCAACCCAGGTACATGCTTCCCTAACAGTGATATACCTGTCCCTAATCAGGTAATGTGCCCCAGTCCTACAAGTGAATACTGTCCTACCCAGGTAATGCTAGTCTACAGTGGAATACTGTCCCCCACACCGAGGTAATGCTCCCTAAACAGTGAATACTGTCCTAACCCAGTAATGCTTTCCTGTCCCTAACAGTGAACACTGTCCCAACCAGCGTAATGCTTTCACTACTAAGTGAGATAATGTCCTAACCCAGGTAATGCTTTCCTGTCACACAGTGAACACTGTCCAACCCAAGTAATGCTCCCTACAGTGATATTGTCCCTAACCCACGTAATGCTCCCTACAGATGAACTATCTGTCCCCAACCCAGGTAAAGCTTTCTACAGTTGAATACTGTCCTAACCCCAGGTAATGCTCTCCACAGTGAATAGCCTGTCCCCAACCAGGTAATGCTTCCTGTCCCTACAGTGAATACTCGTCCCTTAACCAGGGTAGCTCTCCTACAGTGAATACTGTCCCAACCCAGGTAATGCTTCCTACAGTGAATACTGTCCTACCCGGTAATACTTTCCTAGTCGCTACGAGTGAACACTGTCCCCCAACCCAGCTAATGCTTTCCTGTCCCTACACAGTGATACTGTCCCAACCCAGCGTAATGCCTTTCCCTGTCCCTACAGTGAATACGTCCCAACCCAGTAATGCTGTTCCCTGTCCCTACAGTGAATAGTTCTGTCCCCTAAACCAGGTAAGCTTCCCAACAGTGAATACTGTCCCGACCCAGTAAATGCTTTCCCACAGTGAATACTGTTCCTTACCAGCAATGCTTTCCTGTCCCTGAACAACTGAATAATGCCCTAAACCCAGGTAAGCTTCTCCTACGTGAAATACTGTCCCCTAACCGCCAGGTAATGCTCTGCCTATCAGTGAATACTGTCCCCAACCCAGGTAAAGCTTCCCTACAGTGAATACTGTCCCTAAACCCAGGTAATGCTTTCCTGTCCCTACATGAATAACTGTCCCAACCAGGTAATGCTTTCCTGTCCTCTACATGAATATCTGTCCCCTAACCCCAGGTATGCTTTCCCTATCCTACAGTGAATACTGTCCCAACCCAGGTAAATGCTTTCCTGTCCTACAAGTGAATACTTGTCCTAACCAGGTAATGCTTGCTGTCCTCTACAGTGATTATCTGTCCCTTAAACCCAGGTAATGCTTTCCTGAGTCCCTACAGTGAATACTGTCCCAACCCAGGTAATGCCCTAGTCCCTACAGTGAATACTTGTCCGCTAACGCCGTAATTGCTTGACTGTCCCTACAGTGAATACTGTCCCTAACCCAGGTAATGGCTTGACTGTCCCCACAGTGAATACCTGTCCTAAACTCAGGTTAAATGTTGCCCCGTCCCTACAGTGAATTACTGTCCCTAACCCAGGTAATGCTCTCCTACAGTGAATACTGTCCCCCAACCCAGGTAAATGCTTCCTACAGTGAATACTGTCCCTACCCTCCAGGTCAATACCGCGCCCTGTCCCTTACATGTGAAATACTGGTCCTAACCCAGGTAAATGTCGGCTTTCCCTGTCACATAACATGTGATGAAATTCCGACCTGCTCTCATGAGTGAGATTTTGCCGAAGCAAGGGTGAGATTGGGGTGATTTTGGGGTTGAGATTTTTTTTTTATATCAATGATTGCTTAATAAAGGCCATAATATGACTTACAATACTAGCTTTAGTTCAATTTCTTATTATAAAAGCAATTATCAAGTGTCCAATCAAGTTTCAGCATGTTAAGTGTTCATTTTGATAGCATTAGTCTCTTACTAATTAAGATTCTTTCTTGGAGTATCTTCCTGGACATTGCAGGGCCCATTTTTGGGGCTTTTTTGATACAACATTCATGAAATTAAAGGAAAACTAATTGCATACTACTTACACCTTTAACAATTTTTTTGGGGGGTGTAGATATTGTTACCGCGGCGAAGTCGTGAAGATTGGCTTCAAAAAGGGTGAGTCTCACCCCAAAATGGGTGAGATATCACGCGATGTATTGCCTGTCACTACAGTGAAACCACTGTCCCAACCCAGAATGCTTTCCTGTCCCCTAACAGATGAATAAACTGTCCCTAACTCAGGGTATGTCTTTCCTTGTCCCTACAGTGAATACTGTCCCCTAACCCAGGTAATGCTTTCCTGTCACTCACAGTGAAGCAGTGAACACTGTCCCCAACCCAAGTAATGCGCCCCTGTCCCTACAGTAAATAGATAGGAATTGTCAACCTGTTACTGCAATTTTAATTAATGCCCATATGTTGTTCTAGTGTTTAGTTGACCCCAAACTAAACTGTAATGTTTAGTTAATGTGCATATGTTCCTGAGGTGTTTAATTTTAGTGGTTAATTTATGTCAAGATATTGCTTTAGTGTTTAGTTAATGTTTATATATTCCTGCAATGTTTACTTAATGTTTATATGTTCCTGTAATGTTTAGTTTTATGTCCACTTGCTCCTGTAGTAATTAGGTAGACTCACTTGTTTTTGTAGTGAATAGTTAATGTTTTGTTAAAAGCCATCATTGTTCAGAGATAAAGATGTTTTGACATTTACAATCTTTGTTTCTTATTCCTTTTGAAATCCTGCACATAAAATAGGTATGGCAGTTGTGTTTATTACTTTTCTGTATTGCAGGAACACCCGTACTTATGACTCCACCAGCAGGTGACGCTGTAATAAACACTGCCCCGGTCAACACCACAACAGGATTCCCGATGCAGACCTCGGTCACACCAGCCCTGCCTCAGGAGCAGCAGCAGCAGCATTACATTCCTTTCCAGCTGATGTCACATGACTCAGAAACGGTCTTCTCTTACACTTCAGATTAATCACACCTCAATGATTTCACCTCGGACTGATCATGCCTCGATGATTCCACCTCGGACTGATCACGCTTCGATGATTTCATCTCAGACTGATCATGCCTCGATTTCACCTTAGAGTGATCACACCTCATTGATTTCACCTCAGACTGATCACGCCTCGATGATTTCACCTCGGGTTGATCACGCATCATTGATTTCACCTCGGACTGATCACGCCTCGATTATTTCACCTCAACTGATCACACCTCGATGACTTCACCTCGGACTGATCACACCTCATACTGATTACGCCTCATTGATTTCACCTCACATGCCAAGTGTTTTATTTTTGTTAAAGACTCTTTGTATTGAAGAGAGTGCCATTGTACTCCTACTTGTTTTCAAGTTTATTAAGCCAGTACAGACAATCTACCCTATAGCCTGGATGGTTGATATTGTATCAATAATTGTTCACCTCAGCTGAAAGCAAACGTGACTTTTCAGATTAAAATTTGTCCATCTGTCTTTCAACTTTTCACATTTTAGATTTCTTCCCAAGAAACAACTTTTACCAAACTTAGTATATAGCATCCTAGAGCATCCTAAAGTAATCCCCATTCCAAATAAAGATAATTAAAAAAGAGTAAAAATAGGATGGGGTGCTTAAAGAATCTTCTCAAGATGAACTGAAGTAGAAATTTGGAAACTTGCTTGGAAGTTTCTTTTTATGGTGAAAATTCAAATTTCTCACCACAACGTATATACTAAGTGTTTTCACAATTCAATTATAAAGCCGTCACATGTATGTACAAATTGATTTGTATATATTTTAGCCATCTGCCCTTCTTACGACTTAATTTTTGGATTAAATGTGTCTTTTTGGGGTTAGTACCTTGCCCCTTTCAAACCCTACCAGGAACAATGCTCAATAACTACTGGTCTATAAATTGTCATATTTAAAATTAACATCATGTACATTGTAGTGTATATTTTAAGTTTGTTTAATTGCAGGATTCACAAATGGAACTTTTAAAGTTCTAAAAGAATACCTGGATAATTTTTTTTTTAAATCGCGAGAGAACCAACTGGGCACTGCTGTTTGTCACATTCTTATGTAGATATATGTACATGTTTGTTTGCACCATGATCCCAGAAATAGACTATAATATGGATGTAAACTTACTGTAAATGAGCAGAAATAGTCTATAATATGGATGTAAAGTTTACTGTAATTTAGCATAAATAGACTATAATGAATAAGTGAAGTTTACTATGAATGAGCAGAAATAGGCTACAATACGGATATAAAGTTTACTATGAATGAGCAAGGTGATTCGGGTGTGTGTCACGACTCCTAGGCCTATTATGAAATAACACCAGACTTGTAATAATTTTTTTCATTCTAGTGTTGAACTCACTCCTAAATTGTTCCTTGCAAACAGCAAGATATTGCTGCAGGACCTTGGAAAAACTGTTTGCCAGTTTGAGGAACACAGCCCCCCCAGCCCCCCCCCCCCCCAACTTAATAAGAGGTACATGCAGGGATGTTGTGGTTTTTTTTACTTAAAAGACTTTTATTTCATGTTCTTCATGTATCATATAGTAACAGTCATTGTTTGCTTATTATCACATAAACTTTAATGTTGAAAAAAATTGGAAGTCCCACTTGATTTTGTCATATGTACACACTTGATATCTGTACATTCCGTAATATTTTCCTTGCAAAGTTACTCTTTGTATGTACATGGAGGTTTCTTTTCTTCTTTTTTTATAATCCAAAATCATTCATCACCATATTTCCATTGCATGACAATCACATGACCCTCTGGAAGCAAGTTGTTGTTTACTGTTTTTTATTTCAAAGATATGTGCCGTGTATTGTATGTATGTAAGCAGACAATTAATGAATATTTAATAACGTTTCCATCGCCTGAGCATAAAACTTGTGGAGTTTTGTCCATTGTCGACAAACCTTTTTGCATTTTCAACACCCTCTAATTTCAACCAGTAAAACAATCTTGTGTAAAGTAAATTCAAATATGTTAATCAGATGGACAACTTTTCCAAGGAAAGGTAAACAACAAATAGGGAAATAGAATGTAATTTAAAGGGATACACTCCCAATTTCATATTAGATAAAGATATCGGTACTATGGTATTCATATGAATAAAATGAAACAAAAAATTATGTAAAATATGCATACAAAAAAAGCTGCACTTGTAGTGATATAATAAGAACAGTTTTAAAATACAGTCGGTCTTTATAAACTCTTTTTTTCCCCCATTGAATTGAGCCAATTGCTAACCCTGTGATTATATTATATTAGCTTGCCTCTTGCTATTTTCCCAGCAATTCTTTTGAAAGATGTCAAGAGTTAAATTAGTCATAAATGAATGTCCAATTTTGACCTTTTTCTTTCATCTGGGATGAAATCAAATATGTAGTTTATGTGGCATAAGGTATTATATATCTCCATCATAGATGCATTAACCTTGTTTACTGTTTATAAATTTTTTTTAGTATTACGTATGTACCTAAGTGGAAAGAGCCAGGGCAGCTTATGGAGTGTTGTGACCCTTGGACCTCTTGTGTGTTTTATCGTGTTTGTTTTGATCATGCATTTGATGTTTTAAAAAATCAACTACTGCTCACACCGTTTACATAAAATTCTATAAGATTGGGATCTCCTTGTTTCAACACTAAGGCATTTGTCTACAGATTCTAAAGATGTGTTCTGTTTTGAAAGGCTGACAATATGAATAGCAGAGTTTTTAGAGTATGATTTTTTTTAGGATGTGTTTTTGACTTCCTTTGTTAATGATTTATGCTGTTCCACTTGACAGCTTGTAACTCCTTTACCACTTCAGGTAGTTTGGGAAGATAGGGTGGAAATGTTATAGATTTACATTTAAATCAAATTTGATGCCAAAATTTGGAAGTGCTTTCAAAAAATTTTTTTTTAGGCTATAGAATATTTTTGCAAATGCAATGGAACCACAAAAATATAAAGTTACCCGATTTTTAGTACTTTATAAGCCAAATAACGGAAATTACAGCCCTTTATAAGGTATTATTCACCAGTAGCATAGTTTGTACAAGAATTGGAAGAGCAAGTATGAAAAGCAATAGATTTTAAAAGTTGTTCTTTGTCGAAGCACAATTAAATTTGCCCCCCCTCCCTCTTTAAAAAAAAAACAAAAACAGAAAAAAAACTTGTTAAATTGTTGTAGTTTTTGCATAGTATTGTAATGATTAATTTTGCTCTGGGTGAAGTAATGGGCAATTGATTCGCAAAAGAAGTATTTATTGAGTATTTATATTTGAGTATTGTAAATTAAAAAAGAAAAAAAGGAGCTATCTATAAATATCGGACTATATTTAGGAAATGTGGCAATTTAACGTAAGGGAACAAAATATTGATTATCATGGTTCACCCTCCCTTGGAGCCTTAGATTAAAAAAAAAAAAAAGAGGTTCATGCTCCAAAGAGCTATTGGAGCTCAGTGCAAATGCATTACTTTAGAAATTGTCTACTTTACTACTTAACATATAATTCGATAATTTAGCTCTCTCCTATTTTAACACCCACTCCCAAAAAAGGGAATGCCATGTAGTGTTATTGCAGTTAGTAACAGAGCAACTGGATGCTTCTGAGTCGGCTTAATGGTAGAAATGTATGAATTTTTTGGAAAATCTTTACTCCTATAATTCCTATTCTGAAAATGCATTTTACAAATTGTGAGAATTTTTCACATTGTTCATAACATTCTTTAATAGTATAATTTGAAATTGGATACGGCAGAGTTGTGTGGGTCACTAGGTGCAGAATTTTTTTAAAGAGGCGTTCATGTTCCATATTGTTGGAAAGTTCTTGAGTAAAATGCAAACAGGACCCCATTCTCACAAAAAAATTATACCATTTAGAGGAAAGACCCACCTGCTGTACTGACAACAAGTATTGCAGTTGATTTCTTTATTTCCTGTTTTGTGCTTATGGTACTGTTACGGCATGTAAACCCCGTTTTTATTTATGTGTACGTGTATAAAGCGATGAAGAGTAGAGGTCTCCTTTTATCAACGAATCATGTTTCTGTTGAGTGATTTTTATTGTTACATGGTGCAATAGTGCATTGAAGGATAGATGATATATATTTAATATGAAATATCTTATCTTGAATGATATATATTGATGTTAATTACTTTGTTGTTGATATTAAATGCAACTGTGGTGTTTTTGTTGTTTGAACATTTCTAATCCAAAGTCAGAAAACAAAAGAATACAGACAGGCTACTTACAAACAAGTTGTTGTAGGGGTGTCAAAAGTCACATTCGAAGTCAGTATTTCGCAAATTCTATGGTCGTTATAATGGTCTAGTTTGCCAGTATGGCCTGCCATTGGGTCAAATGCTGTTTGATATTATTCTTAGCAATTGTTAAACTGTTCTTCATACAGTGATTTTGACTGCGGAATGCTCCGTTTACTTGCTCAAGACAATGTGCTCATGGTGAGTGTGACCAGTCAACAGAGGATGCTTACTCCTCCTTGGCACCTGATCCCACCTCTGGTGTGTCCAGGGGTCCATGTTTGTCCAACACTAAGTCTTGTTTTGTATTCTGTTTTGGACTTGATAGATTGATCACTGTTCGTTATCTTTGCATTGCCATTACCAAGTAACAATGAAACATGAAGATGTACCGGTACTAGGTTCATGGTTGAAATGTAAAAAGCAAGTCTCATTGAAAATGCATTCTCCATGTTTTACTCTAGTGTCCTTCATATGACCTTACTAATGAGTAGAAACTTAAGATTATGATCCTTTTGTAAAATTAGTATCTTTTAGCATACTTGATTCTGCCAACCCGGCGCACCTGGGTAATGCGGCGAGACACTTGATTGTGAGCCGCATTCTGCGCACACACCACATCGGGCGAGCCGGTTGAGCCGGAAAATTTTGGTAGGCGCAACTGGCTCACGATTGTATCCATGGAGACGGTTGTAGCATAGTGGCTTATTCTGAGACAGAATGTATTTAATTCAGGTACTCTAATGAAAAACATAATTTGCAAAACTGTTAGCCTTTTCTGTGCCAAAAATTGTTATATACGGTAGAAATTCAACATTTTTATTACTATATGCGCCGGGTTCACTTGATTCTAAGAAGTAGCCCGGGTATGCCCGGCTCAGTTCGGTTCGCCTGGATTAGGGTCAGAATCAAGTATGCTATTTATCAAGGTGTCAAAAAGAAAAAAAAAAGGAAGACATGGGTGAGACCAAATATGTTTGTATTTTTTAAAAAGGCCAATGGTGTGAAGCATCTGTAGGATGAGAGGAATGAATATGTGAAGTTTATGACCTTTCCACCCACCGGGACCACATTAAAAAATGCCAAAATTTTCAAAAATCTTCACTACTTCTTAAATTCACATATGGGAGAAAAACTAATTACAAGGTTATAATGTCCATTAAGCCCTCTACTAATATTATGAAATTCATGGCCCCTGGGTTGGGTTCAGGTCTTAATTAGAGCAGAGTGAATATGACCATGTAATGAACATGCATGGATTTAAATCTTGGAAAACCTTTACTACTCCCATGCATATTTTTGAGAAAAAAACCAAGTTGAAGGGTGATAATTAAATGTCAAAATGATTTTTGTTTCAAACTTTCATTTTGAAAGATCATATACAAGTGCATAAAAGACTATATTGATATGAGCCTAAAGTATGGCCGGGTTATGATGCCCAGATGACCATTAAGGCCCATGGGCCTCTTGTTAATTTTAGAATACAAAAAGGGATTTGATAATCACCTCAATTATAGCTACCGAATATTAGAAGCTTTAATTTGTGCATAATGTTTTAAAAACTGCTGTTCACAATGAAGTAAGGATCAGTAAGGAAGAAGGGGAAATTGAGAACTTAAGCGGTGCTTTCCCTTAGAAGAACTCTCCTTTCTCGGAAGGTACAAATTGTCGATCTTTCGTAAACATTTTGAAAGTGATTTTGAACCAGCTGATGAGCAATGACACAAGTCAACCGTTCACAGGTTTGTATTGAGATAAAATATTATTAAATATGCAACAGCATAAAACTACAGACAGTTATACAATGTAAATGTCTGTTTTATCTAAATCAAGACACTCTTGTTCTTTGGATCCTGAGTTAGAATTTCCTCGACTTTAAATTATTGCATATACATTTAAAGATTTTTAAATTTAACAACAAAGATATTCGTAACTGAAGTATTTGACATTTAAGAAAAGCAAATTCAACGACCCAAATGTAAGTGAGTAGATAATTTATTAATACTGTGACATTTTTTACCTAATGAAATACAGATTCAAAACGCCCAGCCCATCGGACTTGTAAGTTGTTCTGGTTTAGTGCATTACCACTGAAGTATTATCACATTCTGTGTAAGGGGGGTGAACATCTATGTACAGTGCTAGCTGTTAAAGTAGATAAAAAGTTAAAAACACAGATTTGTCTACAGCTGGGTGGTATCGGACTGCTGGTTCTTAAAGCTGTCCCCGGGTTTGCCATCCACTGCTCCTCCTGGTAACTGTTGCCAGAGCTGGATGCTGTGGGGCGGAAAGAAGGAGGTCTTGTACACTTCCGCCTGTTTGGAAACAACTGGTCCGCAATGATGCTGGTTGTAGGTAGCCCACCGCCGGGATGATTCACAATCTGATAAACTATCCTGTATAGCATAATGACTTGGACCCTTTGCCGATGGAGCTGGAGTGACTGCCACTGTAGCATAGATGTTACACTGCTTGTGCGCTGGTTATCTCCAATGGCGAAACTGGCTGCACTATNTTTATACCATCTGCTAAGCCAGTTACATTAGCTGT
>CAJDSM010038591.1:18458-29982 GCA_903981925.1 Ostrea lurida
AGAGATATTTTGTGAAAGTGATTTTTGAACCAGCCTGATGAGCAATGACACCAAGTCAAACCGTTGCAACAGTTTGTATTGAGATAACAAATAAATTATTAAAATATGCACACAGCATAAAACTATCAGACAGTTATATCAATTGAAATTCTGTTTATCTAATCCAAGACACTATTGTTCTGGATCCTGAGTTGCGAATTTCCTCGACTTTAAAATTATTGCATATACATTGTAAAGAATTTTTAAATTTAACAACAAAGATATTCGTAACTGAAGTATGATTGAGCAATTTAAAGAAAAGCAAATTCAACGACCAAATGTATAGTGAGTAGGATAAATTTATTATACTGTTGACGTTTTTTACTCGTAATTGAAATACAGATGTCAAAACGGCAGCCATCGGACCTGTAAGTTGTTCTGGTTTAGTGCATTACCACTGAAAGTATTAATCACATTTACTTAGTGTAAGGGGGGTGAACATCTATGTATAGTGCTAGCTGTTAAAGTAAATAAAATAGTTAAAAAACACAGATTTGTCTACAGTCTGAGGTGGTATCGGACTGTGCTGGTTGTTAAAGCTGTCCACGGGTCTGAGCCTCCACTGCTCCTCCTGGTAATTGTATCCAGAGCTGGATGGCTTGGGGGAAGTAAGGAGGTCTTGGTACACTTCGTACTGGTGTTGGACAAGAAATGTGCAGGGAGTGGCCTCTGTCGCAATGATGCTGGTTGTAGGTAAGCCCACCGCCGGGTAATGATTCACAATCTGATGAAACTATCCTGTAATAGACATAATGAATTGGAGCCTCTTTGCCGATGGAGCTGGATGTGACTGCCACTGTACGATAGATGTACAAACTGCTGTGTGCGCTGGTTTATCTCCAATTGGCGAAACTGGCTGCAACACTATGTCGTACGGCCTGAGTTTATTGATGTTCTCCTCCTTAAAATAATTAATGATTAGGATTTATATAGGCGCCTTATCTCACCTAAGTGCTCAAGGCGTTACAATGCATTATATTACCCGGCAGCCATAACAATCGCAGAACCTTTCTCGATCAAGTGCAAAGCTTGCCATTACGGCGCTAGCATTACACTAACATATCGCGTACAAGTATCATTTCATCTGTCTATATGCCAGGTACGCCTCTTAATACACTTGTGGGTGGAGTGAAGAATATATTTTGTGTAAGAGTGCCTTTCCCAAGGACAACCACGTGCGGCCCTGCCACGGCCTGGATTCGAACTCACCATATCTCTCGATCGAGAGTCTGTACGACAACATACCATTATAGTCACCGAATGCTGGGCTGACACAATGATAGATGATGAGATGACACCAGCGGTGGAGTAGCACTGGCCTTGATGTTGGTTTGGGCATCTGCTGGTGTGGTTATCTGATGATCTTGATCTAATAAGCAGGGGATTTGAAACAATCATGTTTAAATTCAGCATTTCAATTGAATTCTAATGGTCATTAACTGCAATTCTAGGTTTGCCCATACAACTGCTCATGGTCAAAAATCTTGTCTGACATAGTTTTCAAACTAATTGTTAGGGTCCGTTCTTGATTTTGTTAATGGTGGATGTGACGCTGTCACAGATTGCTTTACTCCCTCAAGGCACCCAGATTCTCCACTTTGGTGTATCCAGGTGGTTCGTTGTTTGTTTTAACTCTTATTTTGTAAATATTGAAATAATTGTATATAGCTTGTTATACTCGCTCGCGAAGAGGGGGAGTTGAATTCTGTTTTACTCTGGTCGTTAGTCCTTCTGTCCGTCGTCCGAAACAAAGTATTTTTCGTCACACTTTTTCTGTTTCAACAACAACTTTCTTTAAAAGATTGTTCGAAGTCTTAAATTGTGAAATAGGAATATTATTTAGTCACACTTTTCTTCTGAAACTGCATATTACATGCCAATTGGATATTTGGTGTATGACTTCATCTAGGGGTCCCATACGGCGCTTTACCGAAATTCAGACCTTTTGCGAATGTCACTTCCTGTCAATGACTTCTTTAACATTTTGGAGTCTTAAATAGTGAAATTAAATATTTTTCGTCGCACTTTCTCTGAAACTTCCTTAAATCAACAGCCAATTGTATTTGGGTGTAATGAACTTCATCTATGGGTCCATGCCACGGACTTACCAGAATTCCAAACTTTACCACATGCCAACTTCCTGTTGCACTGACTGTTGATCAATATTTTTGAGTACGTATTGTGGAATCATATTTTTGTCACATTTTCTGCGTGAAACTGTGTATCACAATTCACTACCACTTGATATCTTTATATTGACTTCAATCTAGGGTTCCCATACCGCCGCTTACGCGTAATTCAGACCTATCACTCTTCAACTTCTGTAAACCGGACTTCATCAATATTCCTTTCCGAATCGAAAATATTTTCATGCACACTGTTCCTCGTAACTGTGTATCACATGCCTACTGTGATATTTGTATATCACTTCATTTAGGAGTCTCCATTACGTGCACTTACTAAATTCCAGACGAGACCTTTCGAATGTCAACCTACTGTTATATCAACCTTAGCAAAAGATGGACAAATTCTCTAGGTAGCAGCTATATTTATATGTACCTTAGAGCGGGGGTATTCTCAGTGAGCAGTATAGCTCACAGAATCCTTGTTAATATTGTAAAAAGGTACATATTGTTTAGGAATAAGCCTGTGTCTTCCCACCCTGTAAGGATGGGAGTTAACTCTATCAAGATTTAAAATTGCTTTCTTTTTAAATCCACAACTGTTGTAAATTATCAAACCCACCCTCTGAACTCTATTGTATTAATGTATTTTGACAGTTGGTAAACTTGAGATTTATTGTTATTTTAGATACTGTCAATCTTCAAGAAGTTACACAGGGTACGACAAAGGGCTTTCAAGAATGATGATTTTGGACTAAGTGGTACGTATTGTTCAGTAATTATCAGTTACATAATTCATTGAGTATTTGATCATGCATGTACATACTTTTTTGGAACCACTTCTGTATTGTAAGGAATATTTTATAGTGTGCAGAGACAGAATAAATGATGGATTCAGGAAGAATATGAATGTAACGGACGAAGCAGAAATATTTAAGGTGAGAACCCTGCCCTCTCTCTCTCTCTCTCTCTCTCTCTCTCTCTCTCTCTCTCTCTCTCTCTCTCTCTCTCTCTCTCTCTCTCTCTCTCTCTCTTCTCTCTCTCTCTTCAGGCAGTGCCATTCTATTTTACTTTCCTGTCAGTCTTATGAAATTCTTGTACACTACAGTGATAAAATTCTCATATTGTCTATAATGTGATGCTACCAGCTTGGTTTCTCCTCTGTTGGAGGTGTTGAAGTTCAGCATATTTATTTTCCTCTCTGTTGGAAGGTGATAAGTTTCAGTATTTAGATTTCCTCCTCTGTTGAAGGTTTGATAGTTCAGTATTCTATTATTTCCTTTCTCTGTAGGAAGGGTGTTGATAGTTCATATTAGATTTCCTCTCTGTTGGAACGCGTGTGATACGTTAAGCATTATAAGTTCTCCGTCTTGGAAGGTGTTTGAAGTTCATATCTTAGATTTCCTCCTTGTTTGGAGTGTTGATAAGTTAGTATTATTTTTCCAATGTTTCTGCGTTTGATTCCTCTACAAATTGTAATAATAGCGATTTCCCCAGGAATGCACTGCAGTTGTAAACAGGATTCAACACTAATGCTAGTGCGGTTGCCCGAGACTAGTATTTTTGCCCTAGACTATCAGAATATCAGTTGCAAGTATTCTGGTGGACTACTGAAAAGTGAAAATTTTAAAATCTAATGGAATAAACTGAATGCAACCACTTCAGTTCTGTCCCTAGGTAAACACAGCAGTTCAAGCATACAATCTATGTCCAAAACATCATGGTTTGATGCATAGATTGGTGAACTCGGAGGTTAAAATGAGTCTATCAGAAGGCCATTTTGCAACAGCAGTACAGGATTTTGATTCCAGAATTTTAAAAATTTTATGTGGTAGTCCAAGCCCTGCCACCATATGGTAGTCCAAGCCCTGCCACCATATGTGAGAGAACCCTATCCCACACTACCAACAACCTTTAGTTGCTTTACAATATGGTCGAGTGCCTCCGGCAGCTGAACTAGCTACTGACCTAGCAGGACTAGGTAATTCCACAATCTACTAGTCCTTTGGGCTACTATGGTGAAATAGTTAAGTGTCGAGCACTGGTGAACAATGCACGATGTATGTATCTAAGTAGATATAGTATGTCTATTTTGATGGCTGGGAATTCCAACAGAAATGTTCAATTTTGAAAATATATTAGGGTATGAACTGCATAGAGGATCTTGAATGAGTGCTTATGGCATATGAAATTTATGAAATGAGTTATTGGATTAAATATTTAACGAGCCTTGGCGAGGGAAATATTGAAATCCAGTAACATATTTCATATGAAATTTATGAAATGAGTTATTGGATTAAATATTCAACGAGCCTTGGCGAGGGAAATATTTAAATCCTGTAACGAATTTCATAAATTTCATATGCCATAAGCATGAGTGTAAGGTTATTTATCACGCAAATATCATTAAACGCATATTTTGATTTACTTTCTATTTCACAACCCGAATTTTTCGTTTTGTTATTGTTTGATGCCGTCAGTTCGATTTTGATGTCTGCAACGTCGTGGTTTGAAGAGCTTGAAATATCTGTTACTTATTTTCACTTTCTAAAAGACACAAAATTCTCGTGGAACAACCTCGGTGACAAAACAGTGTTTTTTACCGTCAGTGTTAACAGTTTTAAAGGATGATATGCTGTTTTCTTTACGTAGTGCATGATTGATTGATAGACCTACCTAATTTGCATTTTTATGAACCTGAAATTACAAGTTCATATTGTTTGTCTGAATCTGTGTTATGAACCCGAAAACAGTACAATGTTGTATGATAAAATATATTTTATTTGACTACACACGTTTTTCTATTCTAATATAGAATACAATACCTTCATACTGAGGTCATTTAATTTATGTCAGTAGACGACCGGAAGCGCAATTAATTCAGGCTTTTCTACTGTTTTAGTACTCTGGATGTACATCATAATATTGTCTTCTGTATTTACAGCTTGTGCTTAAAAGATAATTGAAAGAAAATTTCTAAACTTTATGTATTTTATTGTAAAACAAAGAGTTCGATCTCTGCCTTTTATATGATAAAACAACACAATTGTAGAAAAATTGTCTCACATGCGAAAAGGCCAAACTCCAAACCTTAGTTTTAAAATGTTTGATACTTGAACATATATAGAAGGAATATAAATATTTGTGATACTTTAGCATTTAAAAACAATTTTTAGCAAGGATTTAATTTTGAAATTAAATGTATTAACGTTAGTGAGGTTGTTAAGATTACTAAAATTGAACATCACTGAAAATATATTCCATATCGGAGGTAGCAGCTATTTTTCTTGGAATTATAGTTACTAAAATTAGCCCGCACCATATACATGAGGGCAAGTCAATTTATAAGTAACGAGCCAAGTAACTTATTTGCGGTTTAGATCCACCTCTTCTTTTTTTATGTAATTGCCCTCAAGGTGTGACGCTGCACTAGACCAATGGTGTTCAAGTGCCATCAGCCCAGAACTGAAAAAGTCAGGGTCCTTTCCATTGACCAGCTCTTCCAGCTGCTGTCATGTGACCCACTCTTCCACTGCTGGTTCATGTGACCCCACTCATTCCAAAGCTGCTTGTCAAATGTGACCCACTCTTCCACTGCTGTCATGAATTCTTCGTGAGATCAGAAATGAAATCCAAGGATATTCTTTTTCAAGTTTGGAAATAGGAAGAAGTTGCTAGGAGCTAGGGGCTAGCCTATTTTACCTTTTAAGTACCAAATTATAGTATGGTACTCAACTTAGATGAAAAACATGCCTTTGTATCACTAACCATAGTTTGACATTCAATATCTTATTGAAGAATGACTCGGTATGCATGCAAGTTTGTACTCATGCAGGTATAAAACATGCATTGAAACAAGGCATGAAAATCATGACTGTCTCGGTCAATTAGAAATGGGATAGGCTGGTTGTTTATTGACTCACCCTCATACATATCCATTTTAATAGACAAAAATGCTTTAATTGTGTTTTGCTGCAAATTTACTTACATGGTATTCATTATAAAATCATTTATTATACATGGATGAACAAAAATATGATTTTATATGACTAAGTAACAATGTCAAGGGGAAAATATAAAAAAGGCTTAGAAATGTCAACAAATAGATCAATTTTCAGCAATTTCATCATTGTCAAACACCCTAGGTCAATTTTTTATTTCTGCTTGTCAGTAAAAAGATGAAATCAAACTTTGTGTTTCCAATGATGCAATTTTATGCAAGTTCTCTACTTTATCGATATATAATTAGGGAGTTTGAGTTGACGAACATGAAAGAAAGGATAGCATTGTGAATCCCCAGGGATTAATCGGCGGCATCTTGATGCTTTCAGCAAATTTAGAGTTGGAATTTAATATGTGATATGTCAAATCAATAGTCATTTCCTGTAAACATACTTTTATCACTTCTTTTGTATATATATCTATATGATATGGTTCTAAATTTTGTGAAAATCAATAAAATTTAATCATAGTCATTTCATGTTCTCATATAGAGTATGATCAAATATTCTGATTCTTCTTGAAATTAAACATCATGTACTATCAAAATTTTCAATGTTTTATACCAGCTTTTATCTGCAAAGCAATAAATGCACTACATTTAATAACATATGCAATGTAAGATGATGTTAAAAAAATAAATGATACTTTTGAGAATTCGTGATAGTATGACCTGCAAGGCTTTCTGCCAGCGTACTTTTTGAAGTGCACTATTTCTTCCCGAGAAGTGTCCCGGTGTGATGTGTTGCAGTTCATATCCTCATGTATTCTCAAAACTGAAATTTATTTTTTCTTATTTTTGATATTTACAATTTACTTTCATTTGTGTCAGAATATTCCCAGCCATAAAAATTTTCTTACTATATTCCATCTTTGCTAGCCAAGAGTTTTCGGTCCACTCCACTCCCCTTAAACGGGGCCGAGTGGACCGAAAGCACTTGGCTATCGAAGATGACAATATTCATCCATATTCATACGCCTATTGTTCACGGTTATCAGGAGATGGTTTCCATTGATATTGAAGGTAATAAGATGGGAAATGTAGATACGTGTATTATCGAAGGTAAAAAAGATAGGAAATGTAGATACATTTTTTATCATATGATAGTACACAACCCTTGCTATGTACAGTAGAGAAAGGTTGTTATGCTGTATACAGGTTTATTTTGCTGCAATTTTATTTCTGTTGCTGTGAAAACAATATCATGGTGGTTCTAATAGGGTGGAGAGAAAATTAAAAATGTAGAAAAGTTGTGTTGCATGTAGTAAAAAAAATCAAATGAAATGAAATCAATACCATGTATCTAAAGTAATATTAATTGTAAGGTTACTGTATGCCAGTTTCTGTAAAGCAATTTGTAAAAATAAACAATTACCAAAATTTCATAGATTTGAGTCTATATGTAAAAGTATTACACACATATGTTTGTTTCTTGAAAATAACTATTTATTGGATACCAAAAAACCTTGTGAATGCTACAAGAGAGATTTTCTGTTAAAGTTATACAAAACGGCAGAGGAAGTCGAAATGGTGATGAGGACACAGCTAGTTCAGCTGGAGCAGGTCGCAGATAAAACATTCAGTAAGTCGTCTGTGTGTGGTAGTGAGCAGATGTCGAATCCAAAGACAGTTCTTTGTGTGTCTTTTTACACCACTTTAATCAAGTAATCAATTATTGGGTTAAATGAAGGAACAAGGTTGAAGATTTATGTCAGGTGAAGGTCAAATCATATGAAAAATATACTTTATTGAGATTTGTTATACTCTGCTATGAATATGGCCAGGGCAATATACAGTACCATCCTTCTGTCTGTCCTTAGGTCACACTTTGCATTTAGCTCTGTTTCAAAAAAACTATTCAAAATATTTTTATCAGACCATATATGGTGATACATATAGGTGACATCTATCCAACTGCATCAATATTTTTTTAATTGACATTACCTTTTAATTTGGCCCCTCTTTTCCACATTGGTTTCAGTTTCAAAGCAACTGTTGACAATGTTCTTATGAAAATTCTTACACTGATACATATTAGTGGTAGCTATTCAACTGTGACATTATTTTCTGAATTTGACCTTCCCTGTGACCTTGACTTTTTATTCCCTATTGGTATTCAACTTAATTCAGGTTGAAGTTCATCTACATGTCTGTGAGACAGCTTTCAAAAAGACTTTATTGATGTTAATAAACCAACAACAATTTATGGTTTTACTATAGATGAGGCATGATTCAGCCACAAGACATCCTTATTATTCCATCTTATAACTCCAAACCACAGTCATAAATGAATAAATACCAATTGCAAACTGTTTCTACACACATGCTGTCGTCCATCTCTCTGTTTGTCTGTCCCTTTAACTTTGTCTTCACAACTCACTCTAAACCCTGGGGGAATTTGATAAAACTTGGTACTAAAAAAGATCACAATATGGAGATGTGCATGTATACATGCTGCCCAATGTTTTTAGCTCACCTGAGCCTCCAAGGCTCAAGTGAGTATTCTTGATCAAACATTTGCCGATTGTTTCGTCGTCGTCGTCCGTTGTCGTACTCTTTTCACTTTTCAACTTCTTCTCAAGACGCTGGGCCCAAATTTCACCCAAACTTGGTAACATTCATCCTTTGGGTGAATTGGGCTTTGAATTTGTTCAAATGAATGACCAGAGCTCCATCAAGGGGAGATAAATCCGAAACATGCAAAATGGGTAGGTGTCATTTAAAAATCTTCTTCTCAGAACCACATATGCCAGGAAGCTGAAATTTATATGGAAGCTTCTATTATATGAAGGAGATTCAGTTTTTGTTAATCCATGACCTCGGGGTCGATGCGGCCCCCCATAGGATTCAATTTACATATATTATATAGGAAAAATCTTTAAAAATCTTCTTCTCAAGAACCACTTGGGCCAGGAAAAGTTGAAAATTCAGTTATGGAAGCTCCTGATTATGAGGAGATTCAGCTTTGTTCAAATTCATGACCCTCGGTCGGATGGGGGCCCAACATAGGGGAATTCAAAAGTTTTACATATGTATATAGGGAAAAATCTTTAAAAATTCTTCTCTCAGAACCATGGGCCAGGAGGGGGGGGGGAACGCTGAAATTTAGGAAGCTTTCTGATATTAAGGAGATTAAGTCTTGTCAAAATTCATGACCCCGGGGGTCGATGGGGCCCCAATAGTGGATCAAAGTTTTGGCATAATGATTATATAGGGTTCCTGTCCATTATAGACATTTATCGTTTTAAAAATTCTTCTTCTCAAGAAGCCCATCGAAGTGGGGTGTGCACCAGTTATAGACGCGCTGAAATAAAGTTTTCTCCTCTACATCCTCGTCCGCGCCTAGTATTTAGATACGAGTGGACCGAGCAGTTGTTTCAATCTCAGTGGGGTCTGCTGTTAAGACTCAATACGCATAGTGCATTCCACCCAGGGTGCCGGCTACCTGAGTTGTATCTCAACAACACCCCAACTTAGTATAAGAGGGATCCAAGTCTTCACTCGTGCTCACCGACTCCTCCTCTCTGTGCGAAGAGGAATGCTTCTATTTTAATTTCATATAGTGATTTCTTCTCCAGAACCACTGGGCAGGAAAGCTGAAAATGATATGGAAGCTCCTGATATAGAGGAGATTCAGATTTGCCTTCAAATCCATGACCCCCGGGGTTCGATGGACGCCACAATAGGGGATCTAAGTTTTACATGCAGATACATAGAGAATAATCTTTAAAAATCTTCGCTCAAGGAACCACTGGGCCCAGCGGAAATGTGAAATTATATGAATTCTTCTGATGATAGTGAATCAAGTGTCAATCATGACCCTCGGGTATGGATGAGTGGGGCTGAGGGCCCCAATAAGATTTCAAGTTTACATTGCAGATATATAGAGAAATTTCCTATCAAAAATGCCGTAGCGACACGGTTCGGCATTCCTTTTCGCTTTTTTTATTGAACCAGAGCGATAGCGACGATTCGATTTTTACTATCTCGAGTATCTGCACTTGTTCGACTGATATGGGAGTAGATTTAAGCTCAGGTATAGAATATTGCCTATCCCACTCCGAATGCCTCTAGAGTTAGATTACTGTAGCCCTTTTCGCACACCACTATAGTCAGTACTCATCCCCAATTTTTGCTTGCAGATGCATCTAGTCTCGTGAAGCCAGACTGTCTCAGCGTCCCATGATGAACAACTACGTATACCATAAGGGATCCCCCCTTATCCGCCATTGTGGTACGCCTCGTCTACTACCATGGTAGTTATCAACCCCGTTTAGACCGAAGGCTCAGTGAGCTTTTTGTCACCTGTGTCTCTGTCGTCCGTACGTCCGTTAGACTTTTCCCATATTTCGACTCTTTCTTAAGACTGGCCTTGGCCAAATAACCTAAACTTGGACCAATCATCCTTGGCGTGAGGGAATTCAAGTCGTTGTCAAAATAGGGACCAGGCACGCCCATCAAAGGGGAGTTAATCACGGAAAGGCAAAATAACAGGGTTGGGGTCATTAAAAATCTGGTTCTCAAAGAACCATGGGCGACAGAATCTTGACAGTTGATATATGAAAAAGCTCTTCCTGATATAGTGGGAGATTCAAGTTGTATCCAAATCATTGACCCCGGGAGGTCGATGGGGCCACAATAGGGATTCAAGTTTTAAATATATATATAGGGAAAATCTTGGAAAATCTTTTCTCAGGAACCCTGGGCCGAAAAGCTGAAATTTAAATGAAAAACTCTCCTGATATAGTTGATACTTAACGTCATTGTTTCACGAATGCCCCCTCTCTGGTTGACGGTGTTGGGTCTGGGCCACCTAACTGTGGATAAGTATACCTTGGGCTCGTCGGTCACGCTCTTTCCGATCGGATCATTTTCTTATGGATACCAGTCGTCAGACATGAGTGACACCAGATTTGTGGCCCATGGCACCAATGTGATAGTTGCTTATTCGATACTAATCGTGTCCCTAAGGTGTGCGCCAAGCACGCTCTTTTCTGCAATACTCCCTACCGATTTACTATCCATGCTGGCAACTCGTTTTCTAAGTCCATCAGTCCCTCACTCACTCACCTTTCTTCCATCAGTCTCTCACTCAACCTTTTTTTTTTCCATCGTCTCTCACTCAACCCTTTCTCCATCAGTCCCTCACTCACCACTTTCTTTCCATCCAGTCTTTCACTCAGAACTTCCTTCCATCAGTCCCTCACTCAACCTTGTCTTTCATCAGTTCCTCACTCACCTTTCTTCCATCTGGTCCCTCAAATCAAACCCTGTCATCATCACTTCCTCACTCAGCTTCTTCTTACAGTCCCCACTTCAACCCTTTCTTCCATCAGTCGCCCTGCACTCAACCTTCCTTCCA
>CAJDSM010038603.1:1807-11957 GCA_903981925.1 Ostrea lurida
TTTTAATCTTGAAAAAAAATATATAACAAATACAGGTTGGACAGAGGAAACATTAAATGCATTTTTTCAACAAATAATAAATAAGTGAATGAACTGAATGATATTGTGCTTGTTGTCACATGACTTAGAACCACCACTTGGACTCAAGAGACTTGATTCTCCGAAATTTTAACAAGGGTAAATTATTCTAACGATTACGACGTTACTATTTATTAATATTCTGTGTCAGTTATCTTGTTTTTGCAACTTGATGCACACTTCCTATAATTTAAACAAACTTTGGATATAACAATGAGTGTGTATGAGTGATATATTTGCTTCTTTGTAAAATTTAACACCCGCGCGAAGTACACATTAGCAAAAATTACATACGATTTTTATCCTAATTCAAGCGTTGTCAAATACTGAATGTCAATACTAAGGTTTGATACTCTTGCAAGTGAAATTCCTTTCCTACCAGTCAAATTCACCAACATCCAGTGTTCTACACAACGCTGTCCATTAACTTGAATCAATTTCTAGCAATCAAAGTGGACAATACATGCTAAGATCAGTACCATGATAAGGATAATTATGCATGTGTCCACTAAAGTGACAGTAAATACAAATTTAACCAGAATGAAAAAAAATACAACAAACAGAATGCCTCACAATTTTATTTCACTGCTATTTACTTGTTTCTTACAATGATGGAAAACGTCTGGAAGATTACGCGTACTAGAGGAAATGTAAACGTTTTCTGTAAATTATGAAATTAAGCTACAAACGATGATTTATATTCCAACTAATGATAATCAAGGCTGATATTGTGGATCAATGCTTGCTATTAAGGTTAAATAAAAAGATGACAAACTAACGATGATTACTATCATAACCCCTATATAAGACACAAACCACGATATTGGACACAGACCACTATATAGGATACAAAATTAAGAGTGGTCAATAGTCATAATAGATGTGGGATCAAGTGTCGTTGGAGACCAAAAATCTGTTGTTGACCGGTCACACCCTCCGTGAATTCTGCATAGCAATTATGTAAACAGAATAACGCATAGTCAAAGTCGATGTGTGAAGTATGACCGTACAATTAATATGAAGCACCCCAGATACAATGAACTCATTGTACTTATAAGTTAAATGATGTAAATACTTATATGCTTTCAGAAATGTACAATTCAAGAACATTTTCAACAATATACGTCCTCTAAAATACCCCATACAGAAGTATAAACACACCACTTATAATACCATGGATTAAGAATATACTATTCATACTTATTTAAATTTAGTTCCGGTTATTTCTTTTTAGGGCTAATGCATATATCGCGTTATATATAGCATTTTGCTTGGATATGTGGATTCTTAAAAATTCTAAAGAGTTTTTGTATAGCCTAAACTCACGAGAATTTTCTAAATATGATTCCATCAAAACGTACGATTTCTCTACACTTTATACAACGATACCTCACGATAAATTAAAATCTAGGCTATTTCAGATTATAAATAAATGCTTTTTAAACAAAAATGACACCCGGACATACGAATTTCTAGTCGTTGGGAAACAAGACATTTTGTTTAAAAAAAACACTCTGAATGCCCACACAAGTACTCTGAAGTATATATTAAGAACGTACTTGAGTTCCTTATAGTAAATATTTATGTAGTCTTTGGAGACCAGGTCTTCAAACAAGCCGTTGGTATTCCTAAGGGCAATAATTGTGCCCCGTTATTGGCATACTTATTTTTATATTCATATAAGGAAAAATTGTACAAAAACTGTTACGGGATAAAAACAAAAAACTTGCCGTGTCCTTCAACCTTACATATTGGTATATAGATGATGTGTTATCAATTAACAATCATAATTTTTACAATTATATCCATTTGATATATCCCGAAGAACTCGATATAAAGGACACAACAGAATCTGACAGATCTGCTTCATATTTGGATATTATACTTAACATTGATTCTAATGGCATATTGACAACAACACTATATGATAAGCGTGATGACTTTAACTTTGCAATCGTCAACTTTCCCTTTCTATGTAGTAATATACCACTATCACCTGGTGATGGTGTGTATATATCGCAGTTGATTCGATACGCAAGAGCATGCTATGCGTATGCGGATATTTTAAAGCGAGATCAACTACTAACAAGAAAGTTGAAGTTGCAGGTTTATAGCGAATTTCATTTAAAGTCATCATTTCGCAAATTCTACAGTCGCTATAATGACCTTGTTTGCGATTACAAAGTATCACTAAGTCACATGGTGACTGATTTGTTTCTTGCCCTTTGTTAAACTGTCATTTTCCTACTAGAATTTGACTACGGTAATCCGTTTACTTATTTCGACTACGGGCTCACGGCGGGTGTGACCGGTCAGCGAGAGGATGCTTACTCCTCCTCACACCTGATCCTACTTCGCTTTGTCGGAGGTCCTGTTGCCTACATCGATTTTGTATATGTTTTTTGGATTATATTACGTTTAACACGATGTTACCTTCCTCTATTTATATATATATTTCTTTCAATGACACGCGGGTGTGACCGGTCAGCAGAGGATGCTTACTCCGCCATGGCACCAGATCCTACCTTCGCTTTTGTCGGAGGTCCGTGTTGCCCTGCACTCGAACTTTTATATATATTTTGGGAATATGATTACGTTAACACATTGCTCCATTTGCCAATTTATATTCCCACACGGCATGCAGTTATTAAATGAGAATACAAACCGAAGATTTCAACATATTATTTTGGTTATTATTTCCTATTACAGTGAGTTATGTATTAGAATTTGTTTCTTCATATTTGGATATTTTACTTAATATTGACTCTAATGGCAGACTGACAACTACATTATATGATAAACGTGATGACTTTGACTTTGCAATTGTCAACTTTCCTTTTTTGTGTAGTAATGTACCACTATCACCTGCTTATGGTGTGTATGTTTCTCAGTTGATTCGATATGCAAGGGCATGCCATGCGTATGATGATTTTTTAAAGCGAGGCCAACTACTAACCAAAAAGTTGATGTTGCAGGGTTATAACGAATCTCGTTTAAAGTCATCATTTCGCAAATTCTACGGTCGCTATAATGACCTTGTTTGCGATTACAAAGTATCACTAAGTCATATGTTGACTGATTTGTTTCATACCATTTGTTAGACTGTCATTTTCATACTAGATTTAACGACGGGTAACCCCGTTTACTTTGTTTCGACTACAGGCTCACGGCGGGGGGGACCGGTCAGCGGAGGATGCTTACTCCTCCATGGCACCTGATCCTGCCTTCGCTTTCGTCGAAGGTCCGTGTTGCCCTACACTCGATTTTGTATGTGTTTTTTGGACTATGATTACGTTTCATACTTTGTTACTTCGCCATTTTATATTTCTATAGACATATTTACATGTATAGGGTCAGAGCTTTAATAGCGATCTATCCAAGAACAATAGGGAACTGCACGCAAGTTAATGATACGTTAATAAGTTAATGATACGTTAATAACCGATGAATATAAACATCATAGGTATATAGTAAGCTATAAAAATTGACGAAGTAAACAATATGTTAAACGTAATCATAGTCCAAAAATATACATATAAAAAATCGAGTGTAAGGCAACACGAACCTCCGACAGAAGGGAAGGTAGGATCATATGACAGGGAGGAGTAAGCATATATCTCATCCTTTCATGAGGAGTATTCAATATATGGGGTTCACATTGAGTGTGACCAGTCTCCATACAATGGTGACATAATGCACAATGATAAACACACCTAATCTACATTACAGCATTAATTATAAACGCATAAAATCTTACATATAAAGTGTACTTCTGAAAAATCTACAATGCCGCTGACGAAAATCCTGATGTATATGACGAAAACGAGAACAACTGAAACATAAAACACATGTACCTATAAAAATAACCTATGATGAATAGGTATATGATTAGTATGATACCGTGTTTGATTATTTTAGAACCATATGGAATCCGGCTAATTGATTTTGTGGCGGCTTAATATCGAAATTTTGGTCGAAACGTTATGACGTTTATCATCATTATCTGTTAGTTATCTCATTTTGCAACTTTACAAAGACTTCTTATAACGTACTCAAAATCAGGATAGATCAATGATCATATTTTTGATGTTTAAGTCAGTTTTCCTTGTCATGATTCCAAACTCTTTCAATTTATGAGGAAATACGAGTTCAAAATCCAACAAAAAGTAAGCCTTATAATGACCAATGAGTAAACAGGAAAATCCAAAAAATAATGTCATTACAGAAAAATGAATGTTAGATAGATATGTTTGTCACTTTATTTCTATTGTAACTATATTCAAGCATACCGTTTCCAGAGATAACATAAGATACATATATAGCCCTTTTCTTTAAAAAAGAGACTTTTAAAAGATTCACGAAGGATTATTTCCTTTATATTGCAATATGATATTACTTATAAAAGGCTGTTCATACTAATAATTATAGCTATTCTAATCCCCTTTCATCCTTTATTGTTGTGGGACACTTATTGAATTGGGGGTATCGCTTGGAATATTGAATATTGATAGTTAGAAGTTAGAATAAACATTTCGTTTCAAACATAGGTAAACGGAGCAATCCGTAGTCAAATCAGTGTGTGAAAAACGGCTTAACAATGGTTATGAAACACATGATACACAAACGATAATACAATTCGTTTGGCCTATTTCTTCAGACGACACACTAATATCACGTGACCGATTTTATGGGTCATGACCTATCTGCCATTTTGTATTGATATACCGGTAATGTAGGTCAAAAGTCAACAACTCTCACGCCGAGACTGAAACACTATGAAAGGTCAGAACACGACAGGGTTCAACTTTACTTTGATACACAATTTGATTTTAGAAAAAACAGTTTATAAAAAGAAATGTTATATGCCCTTAGGTGACCGATTTATGGTTACACGAGGATATAAGTAGGATTACCAGTTGTTGAAGTAAATCCTAGTTCATTTAAAAGACAATAATAGTAGTAATTTTTACAAACAAAGACAATGTTATTACTTGCTGTATCAGCTGGAATTAGCACAGAATGTCCATGTAATTCCATGATACGATGTTTTGATTGCTCTGTTTGTGCAGATTTGAGATGACCAACATCGTTGTGTCACCATGTAATGATGTTTCATTAGTTCCAAAGCCAAGTGTTCATCTTTATTGTGATTAATAATTAATTGTTTATATGAAAAATGATCACTGCAATTTATTCCAGTCTTTAGCACATCATTTACTAGCTCTTCAAATCTTTAATTACATAAATAAAATGTTCAACCATCAACGAGGAGACGTCGACATAATTTATCAAAATATTTATCTGGTGCATCAAAATCGACACCCTATAAGATCAACAATTAAGATAATGATTTCAGCTTATTTTCTTCATCATTGACGATTTGTCCATATTTGATTTGTCCATATTTGATCAATAAATAAAGCCGTACACGTGAACAGTTTACACACTATGATCAGATAGTGGTTTTGTAACTAATTAGGAATATAAAATGTGTATCAGCGCTCTAGAGGGAGTACGTTCTATGTTCAGATTTAGGACTTACGATATTGATCACAGTTCGTTATCTTTGCCTTTACACTCAACATAATCGATTCCGTAACTTACAGAGGTGCATATATACAAATTGGTAAAGTTAGTAATGTATTAAAGGATATCATAATCCACTCACCCCCACCCGAAAAAAATACAAACATACACATTTTATTTAAAGCAACATGGACCTCCGAGAAAAGCGAAGAGAGGATCACGTGCCATGGAGGAGAATCATTTTCTGTTAAACGCTCACATCCGCCTTGATGCTTGTACTTGTTTTAGTTCTGTCAAATATTCAAATAATATCAGATATGCTGGACATTATAATTTATAGCATAAACACATTAAAAATATTATGTTACATTGGAATATCTTAAACGTTATTTTGACTTGGAAAGTAAAACGTGTTAATGCATTTTATCATGAATATTGCATTTAAAACCCCCAAAAGCGGATTTTATTTGGGGTTTATTAATTAGTTTAATGAAGTTAGATAAACGTTCTGGCATTTATTTGAATATAAAATGGCGAAGTAACAAAGTATCATTTCAAATCCCGTTTAATTTGTTTCGACTACGGACACACGGTTGGTGTGACCGGTTAGCAGAGGATGCTTGCTCGTCCATCATACCATAGCACTTGATCCTACCTTCGCTTTTTTTGGAGGTCAGTGTTGCCCTACACTCGATTTTCGATATACTAGTACAATTTGGGACTATGCTTACGTTTAACACATTGTTTACTTCGCTAATTTATATCTATAACACTTTGAATTTGATCTATTTGTTTTAATGATGTCTTGTCCTCGTTTAATATTCGGCGTGTATTTTACCAACTCTGGATTGAGTAAGAGTAAAGTCCATCATTTGTGATCTCAAAAGCTGAATTCTGGTAGTGAGGAAGCCAGAATCCTGGTCACTTTGACATACTGTGTTAGAGAGATAGGGAATAGTCGTTGCTGTAAAACCAGATCACTTTTGCAGACTGAGATCCTGATTTTTGTCTTTTCAAAGTACATTGTCGTGGATAACTTATGAGTCGATATGTTGTTTTCAATAAAATAGAAACAGGTAAAATTTGGATATTTATGAGTTAACACTCGCAAATCTCACTTTCTAATCAATTCCTATGTCACAAAATATAGTCCTTTCCAAACGCTTTCAAAATTTGAGTTGACACATTTTTCTTCAACTGGATCGGGTTCAGTTTGCTCCGATGAGATCAGTATTTTACCGGTAAATACCTAGTGATGACATCCTGCGTATTTGAGCTCAAAGGACCAGAAGTTAATTTCCTTAAGACACTATAGGTTACACAATTGTTCCATTAGTCGTATGCCTTTCATTATGCCGTGATCAAGCTAGATTATGAACATTTATATAGTGCAGTTCACAGTTACACTGTTCAATGAGACTGTTAAATACACTTTGTTAATTCAAATTCAGCATGGTGATATAAAATATTATAAGAACAAAGTCACTAGCATGATACTAGAATCGTAATACATACGTGTATGCGCAAATCGTTATATAACATATCATAATGTATGTCTCTCAACTTATTCGATACGCAAGAGCTTGTTCTGCGTATAATCAGTTATTGAATCGAGGCAAGCTACTTACAGACAAGTTGTTGTTGCAGGGGTTTCAACAGTCACGTTTAAAGGCAGCATTTCGTAAATTCTATGGTCGTTATAACAATTTAGTTTACCAATATGACCTATCATTGAGTCAAATGCTGTCTGATGTGTTTCATAACCATTGTTAAGCCGTTTTTCACACACTGATTTGACTACAGACTGTTCCGTTTACCTGATCAAGACTATGGGCTCACGGCGGGTGTGACCGGTCAACAGGGGCTGCTTACTCCTCCTAGGCACCTGATCCCACCTCTGGTGTGTCCAGGGGTCCGTGATTGCCCAACTCTTGTTTTTGTATTATATTTAGGACTTACGAGATTGATCACTGTTCGTTATCTTTGCCTTTACATCATCTGTACGGACGATATGCGTTTTGATAGTCTATTAAGTTGTTACTGTATTGAAAATAATATAACGGGGTGCAGAAGTTATTTATGCATGCAATGTGCAGTTAAGTACTTAAGATTAACTCGCGGAGACGGAGAACGTCTTCTCTGGCTGGGGTCCGTGTCACAACTGCTGATCAGGTACCTCGGACACTCAGATGGCTGGCACTCATGTATCAATTATGTAGGGTCAGATTACTGACCCCTACTTAGTATTAAACATGCACTGGTAAGTTATAGTATGTTTCTAAAACCCCCAGTATGTTAGCTGTACGACATTCCTCCCCATTTTAAAGAAACTTGAATATTAGCTTAAATGATCATAAATGATAATTTGATTATTTACAACATAATTGATAACAGAAGGCGTATATGCACAAAAAGGCAGCTTTATCCTACTGACAGAAATCAGATGATCCGACTAATGACAGTCCATGAAGTATAAAGTGCATATAATTAAATTAAACATAATAATACAAATAATGATGATGCAACACTAGATGCATGTATTATATACAGTCTATTTACATTAGATCCTTTCCCATACATTTTGTATGTCCTAGTTAACTAATCTATTGTTCTTCCTTTCAGTATCTCCTTCCCCCTCTGCCAAAAAGTGTTAGTTTTGACTGCTCAAAAGCAGTAAGTAATAATAATAATAATAATAGTTATTTAATAATAATAATTATTATCAATGAGGTTTGAAAAACATTCAAACCATATTGAAAAAATCATGTTTTTTCATATCTGCTATAGTTACAAGAGTGAGAGGGCGATGAAAATAAAGAAGAAGATAAAATAAATCCGTGTTTGTCCGATTATCAAAATAAAAACAATATAATGTGATAAAAACACCAACAAACAGATATATTTAGACCAGACGAATGGGATATTTGTTAAACTGTAAAATAAAATATATATTAATACGCTGGGTATGCCACATAAATCGTTTCCAAGTATAACGTGGTCTTCGCGTTTTTCTACTGCTTACCGCCACGAGTGTCCTAATTAACGTTCAATCTGTGAATCAGTTTTGAGTCAGATGATCTCGACAAAACTACAGTATTGAGGTGAAACTATGGAAGTGGAAGTGGCAAGTGAGGTCTGTGTCCTCTCCAAAAGAGAGAGGATATAATCAACTTCATCAGGATTATCCATCAGCACCTCCTTTAGAAACATTTACATCTGCAAGTCAGAAATGCAATGTTGAACTTTGCTTTTCCTATTGTGATCTGAAATTTCATTGATTTGTTTCTTCATCATCCAAGCAAAAATGTCATCGCCCCCATTCCTAACCCAACTGCCAGCATTTTAACTTCATGGTCTTAATGTAATTATTTGATATATTCTAACTGCCCAAGTAAGGATGCTTGAAAAACAAAAAAAAACTGAACTTGGACATAGTAGTTAATTGTGTAAACTTTGACTGGTTTGAGAGCTAATTTTTTGACAAAGGAATGTCTGTTTTTATTTCTACTTGATTTAAATTTGTATTTGGAATATATGAATTGTTTCTGTTCGCCAACTGGGGAACCGCCTTATGTATGTTAATGATTGTGCATTTCCGGCGGGAGGTCCTTCAATTTGGTTTATTTATGGGGGATGGATCGACTGTTCCTATCGTCATGCAGGAAGGAGCGATTGCCCTTTAGAGGTTCGAGGATGGGTTTAGTGACTCAATTTAGAGGGTATATCTGTTCTGAAAAGCGTGACGAAACGTATAAGTGGCAATTAAAGGGAGGCGAGGAAAAAAGAGCATTAGAGGGTGAGGATCTGATGGTTCGTCGTCAGATTAGTGTCAAATTGGTCTTATTGACATATGGTACGGCATCCCATAAACAAATAGAGGACCGATAATGCATCAATTTAACAACATAAGGTTCCAGTGCCAGAACAGACACATATCAATATATCCAAATAACAGAATAAATTATCAGATTGTGCGAATAAATAAACCTAAATGAACTAGAGAGCTCTATATGACGTGCGACAAAGCAACTATTTAAAATTCGCCTCTCATGCAAACCAGTCAATTCGTACAACATTAACTACTATGTCAAAGTTCAGTTTTTTTTTTTCAGCAATCCCTTACTGGGCAGTTAGAAAAATATATCAAATAACATAACCTTGTCACCCCATAGGAGAGTAAGATGGCACATCTCCGGGACGAAGGGCATTGGTTAGGGTAATGGGGGGCGATGACATTTTTTGCTTGGATGATGAAGACAAATCAATGAATTCAAGATCACAATAAGGAAGCAAAGTCAATTGATTCAATACTGCAATGTAATGTTTCTAAGAGATATCTAGTGATAACCTGTGAAGTTGATATATCCTCCTCTCTTTTTTTGGGAACGGCACACCGACATCACATGCCGACTTTCCACTTTCGGAGAGTTCCCCACGGCCATGTCCTGCAACACCCACACGCGCCTGCGCGCAGCGACTCAAGTGGCGAGGCGGTATCACTAGCCCGAGGTCAGGTAGCCCGCTCCTTACGAAGGAGATAGTGCCG
>CAJDSM010038606.1:1101-12373 GCA_903981925.1 Ostrea lurida
GCCTAAAAATCAAGTATGCTATATTCCACAGAACTCTAGTCTACATCAATTAATAAAATGAGAACCCTGATATCTTCCAAGTCTTCAAGCAAATCAACATGAGTAGTTTAGATATAATTAGAAACCGGCAGTATTTTAATTCCTATTTCACACACAACAAACAATATAATGACATGTTTTACCGATATAGGAATGTAAATCGCCAGGGAATATCCATATAAACACAGGATCTCTAGGAATGTATAGTTAGCTTTGCTGCCTCTCCACCACAGGAAACCAAACAAAGCTGTAGGAATGATCCACCAATAGCTGAAAATGGCTGTCGCAGCAAACGTTACTGGAAAATATTATACTTTCATGTAAAATACTTGATTCTGATTGGTTGAGAAACCTTTGATAAAATAGACTGTCACCCGCTGAATGATAAAACCGTGCCCCACAGTGTGTGAGAACGTAACAACGGTCCACATTGCTTGACAACGGGTGTTATTCCAAAAAATGTTGACTGCGCGAATTTTATGCGCGTACAGTTCACCATTCTAGTGTGCATACGCGGAGCCGGTAAAACGGATATTTGCAATTGTTAAATCAGCATTAATGGCAGCAAATCACAAATGAGAAGCTAGGTGTTCCCATTCTACAATTTTTCTTGATGTTTACATCTTACGTAGTCAAGTTTTGCAATGTTTATGCTTGACGTTATGTTTTTGACAGTATTATGACGTCACAATTGAACGTTTTTATCTCGTTAATTTAATGCGCATTACACAGTACATATTGGCCAATTTGATCAAAACAGTTGCATTAGAATTTGTAATTCATGACATTCAGTATAATATAATAAATAATGACTGCGAGAGAGGATTACAGTGGAAATAGTCACCCCTTGAAAACCATTGTTGACCTCGGCTGACGCCTCGGTCAACAATGGGTTTTCTCGGGGTGACAATTTCCACTGTAACCCTCTCTTGCAGTCATTATTTATATAATACAACACATTGTTATAATCTGTAAAACCATGCTATCAATAAATCACAGTATCTAATTCACATGTTGCACTATAAAATATACTCTAGTAAAACCAAAGGTGGGTTGATATATACCTCAAGATGAGTTTATATTGATCCATTGTACTAGTTTTACATAGATATCAATTATATCAGTTAACACAGTCAAATCTAGCATCTGTGTAATTCAATTAACTGTATATTTCAATTGATGAGTACAACACAATGTACAATAAAACCTGCCCGATTCAACACCTCTTTACTCCTTTGACTTTAGTTTTCATTCTAAATTGTCTCTTTTCTGTGTTTTTTACACTGTACAATCTGACATTCTGTCTAATATGTCACAAAATAAGTCTCCCAAAACGGGTCTTATTAAATAGGTTTTACTGTATTCAATATTACATTTCAAGATGTAAAAAATAAAAGTGTTGATTTCCCGGTGTATGGATTCTACAAACCTTGGTGAAAATCATATTTCCATGTAAAGTCTTTGCCTTCTGAGGAGAGATAATTTGCCAAATTGCCAGCGATGGCTGTTGTGAACACAAGTGTTGTACAGATCCAGAACGGTCCTGAAAAAGTGGACACTATCAGAAACTCACAGTCAAAGTACATAAACTGAGAACAAGTTCAAAATTACAGAGTATCAAAGGGAAATAACTGGGAACATGAACACGTAAAAAACAATTGTAATCACTCAAAAATATAGACAGCTTGTCACAGTTTATATCATTATAAGTAAAAACAGAATTTGCATCACAGTCTATATCACTATAAAATACAAAATAGAACAAGACAGCTTTATAGTACATATAAGCAGTAAGTACAGACACTATACCACAGTTTATATCTCCCATACAAACACCATAAAACACTTTATATCACTATCAAATACAAAAACCACACACCATTTGTATCATTCATGAATACAGATACCACTTCACAGGTAAATTACAGACACCACATAACATTTTATATCACTATCAAAATACAAAAACAACACACAGTTTATATCACTGGTAAATACAGACATATCACTAGTGAATACAAAAACTACACTTCAGTTTATATAGAAACCACAGTAACAACTTACCATAGAGATCTGGGTTGGGTCTGATGGTGTTTTGTAAGTAGTTTGATCCTGGTTTAGGCACCATAGATCCAGCTATACGATACAGCACCTGCTTAGTCTCCACATCAAAAAACTGCTGGTAATACTCAAAGGTCCAAAAGGAGGGACCTCCGGGTTTAGCATCATCTTTAATGAGCTTTTCAATAAAAAAAAATTACCATATAAAACATATATACTGTGCACTTTGCCTACTTAGTGGGGTGCTTAAACTGCAAAAACACATACATGTATTAAAGCTAGAGAGCTCCAGAAACAGGCACTGCCTAAAAGAGTTGATGTTTTGTTTGTAATATCATAAGCTCATCCAGATAAGAAAATCGCATGCCACTTGAACTTGGACTGTTTCATGAACTATAAGGATTCATTGTGGTGTATCAGTTGAGAAACCTTGTCAAACTCCTGGATAAAGAGCTTCCCTAAGTAACTGAGGCAGTAGAAAGAATACAAGGAAATTGAACTGCCTCGTTAGAGAGAGCCAACTTTCTCCTGCAACATGTATGTACAGCATTGGCTAAAGCCTAACACAAACAGGCAACATTTTGTCAAAAAGCATATAAACACATTACTTAGCAAAAACGTTTGGCAAATTAGTTGCTTAATGCATACATGTGATATCTCACCCTTTTGGGGTGAGACTCACCCTTTTTGAAGCAATCTCAACGACCTACACCCGCGGGTAACAATATCTCACCCCCCAAAAAAAATTGTTGTTAAGGTGTGTATTGGCAATATGTTTCCCTTTAATCATGAAAGTTGTATCAAAAAAGCCAAAAATGCCTGCAATGTCTAGAAGATACTCCAAGAAGAATCTTACATTAGTAGAAAACTAATGCTATCAAATGAACACTTAACTGCTGAAACTTGATTGTGACACTTGATAATTGCTTTTATAAAAAAAAATGAACTAAAGCTGTATTTTAAGTCTTATTATGGCCTTTATTACAGCAAATCATTGATATAAAAAAAAATCTCACCCCAATCTCACCCTTAGCTCGGCAAAATCTCACTCATGGCCGTCAAGAATTTATCACATGTATGTTAATGTGTTGCTCAAACATAAAAACATTGGTCAGAATAAATGTTTCAAATATCAAACATTGTTGATGATATGTATGAGCACACCATCAACCATTTTCTGAACACACTTTCAATTTTCGTCATCCAAGTCAGTTTTAAAAATAATGAGTATCACAAGAATCTATGACAAGTTCTCATGGAAGCTGCCATTCCTTGTCATGTGACTCAAGGTGATCCACTAGTATAAAAAGCACTGCTATGTGCAGATAATACAATCATTGTTTGCTGTATGCATTAATTAAAATAAATGTTCCTGCTCATAAATTTTGCCTGTATGCAATGGTCTTTACTTTAGTCTCTGTCATTCCTCTGAACAATCCCTATACACATGTAGCTGTGGACGAGTTTGGTTATACACACTCACCTTAGATTTGTCGTAGACATCGTCTTCATCAGACTCTGCCGTGGGAGGGAAATCGGTGAAAGTATGTGTCTGGACTTTACCCTTGTCATTTACAAATGAGTCATGTGGAATGTCTGCAAGAAAAATACACAGCATGTAAAGTTCCAAAGCTAGTCAATACACAGAATGCAAAGTCCGTAGCTAGTCAATACACAGAATGTAAAGTTCCTGTTCCATAGCAGTCAATAAAGACAGAATGCAAAGTTCCATAGCTAGTCAATACACAGAAAATGTAAAGTTACCATCAGCTAGTCAATAGCACAAAAAATCGTAAAGTTCCATAGCTAGTCTCAATACACAGAATGCAAAGTTCCATAGCTAGTCAATACACAAAATGTAAAGTTCAATTAGCTAGTCAATACACAAATGCAAAGCTTCCATAGCTAGTTAATACACAGGATGTAAAGTTCCATAGCTAGTCAATGTGTGAGGTTTTGATATCTCCTGGTGAAAGGGAAACCGTTAACAGCCCAGAAACCAGTTTCATCTTCGAACAATGAACAACCTGATTTCAGTACACCCAAACACTCAATTTAACTTTATTGTGCAGTAATCAAATACCACTGTATAGTCCAAAAGATTATGAATTCACATACATTTATTTACAAAATATTTTTCAAAAGGGAAATGTGCCAAGACGCCCAAGCTCCACAGTTAGCAAACTGTGAGAAACAAACCATGTTATGTGTACATTATCAAGATTCTAGAAACAACATTTGATAATAAATTGCAATACACACAAACAGTATGAAATAGCATATTTCAAACTTTGATGAAAATGTAGACCATTTGAGCTTGTAGAGATGAGTTTTTATATAAGTATGCTAGCCTACATAAACTGCAAATTTTTCCTGCCTTTTTATTGAAATTACAGTTTTGTTGAGTCTATAGCATACACCATTAAATGGATGACAAATTTATGTACCTTGAAACTGCAATTCATCTGAAACTTCTTCTTCTGTCCTGAAATAAAAGAGAAGATATACACTGCTGCTCAATCACACAAAGAATACACAATGACATGCTGCAGAAATCTGTGAGCAATCTCACTAAAAGATACCCCACTCCCCCAAAATCATTCAGACCAAAATTTAAACATGTAATAAAGAATCTCAGGAAGTTTCATACAAATCTGTTGAGTTGTTTTAGAGGAGCAGTGGATGGGAGGTGGGAACGAAACAGATGGAACACAGGATCACTATCAATCCCCAGCGTACCCACATATCAATACCAAAGAGTTGTTATTGGCAACAGAAAACATCATTATTCAACTAAAAGTAAATGATCTAAATGTCACACTCAGATTGCAAGATTATTTAATTCTGTGGAAGCTTGATTCAAAAATTAAGCTAATCAATTTTAAAAACAATCTAGGTTGTATGTCTTCAAAGGGTGAGGCAATGAAGGAGGGAGGAATGTGATGGTCAGACCAAGGTTCAACTGACGGTGGCCAGATGGCTCAGTTGGTAGAGAACCTGACAAAAGATATAAGGGGCCTGGGTTCAAATCCCAGTCTTGGTCCACTGCAAATTCTCCCTCCCTGTTTAAATTGCCATATCAATAGAAACTATTTTGCTTAATGAAAACTTCTCAACATTTGAAAAATTTGTTATTTACATGGGTGTTAAATGCAGAGTACTGACAGAAGAAGTTTTTGGGAGACACAAAATACTCTCAGGTAAGTTATAGACATGTGTAAAGGCATGACTGAAAGTCTGTAATTATCTTTAACAAAATAAATACACTGCATTCAGAGTCCCATTTTTGACATTGAACTTGTTAAGATATCAAGACAAAAAGTTTCAAAAATACAAAAGAATTTTTGTTGAGCATGACTGTTTATGTGTCTCCTTCTATCATTGGTGCATATGTATAAAACTGAAACAAGTACCAATAATGATTTCCAACAAAATAAAGATAAATGATCACTATCGATATTATAAAAAGTTAAAAGACAAGAAATACACAAACTTAAATGAACCAGAAGACTAGTAACTTTGCTGATGTGTAGGCATCTGCTTGCATGTCGAGAGAATCTGGATTATATCCAAACTGATAACTCAACACAATAGAATGCTGTAACAGGAAAGGAACAAATACAATGGACCCTGAACAAGAGATAACCTTGTTACCAGTATTTAGTTAGATGCTCTAATATTATAATGAGCTATCTGGGCACTGGTGGATCAAATCCTTAAATGAACGTCTTCACACCTTGAAGATATGCATACCAAAAGGTCTTTATTTCCTAGCTGACAGGCATTTTCAGTTTTCCAAGGTACTATTTGTCTGGAACCAAATGTATAAATCAAGAATTCAAGCCGCATGTCTCCTAATTTATGCTGTATCTAGTCAGGTGCTCTAACACTGATCTTGTCCGTCCAAAAGCTCGACTATGGAGCTTGTGCTTTGTGTTTACCATTGTGCATACCAACTTTAAATAAACCTTATTCATCTATGTGGCCACCAGCAATTGAATCCAACCTAACCCAACATGACATTGCCTCTCACCAAATTAGACAAACCCCCCCGCCAAAAGTACTATGGAAGAATCATTCATGCTATTTATTTTTTTTATACATTGAAACTTATAAGCTGCAATATGATCTAATATTGCACAGCAAAATACATGGTAAAAATGTGACAATTTTGACTTGATGACTTTTCATGCCACATGGCTGAGATCCGGCCAAAGTCTGGCCATCACTCGTGACTTACAGTTTACACACTGACTACTAATGACTATGGTCACGCTAGGATCAACCGGGAAGATTTTAGGAGTGTTAAGATAATCAACACTGTAACGATTGAAAGTAAACCTGCAAGTTAATCCCCAAACTGGCTTTGAAAGGCTTTCTTACTCAATATAATTGTTGTACCTCGGTCTCTCCACGTCATGTTTACATCGCCATGTTTCACTGTGGTTTGTGTAAAACTAAGTAACATTGATTTTAATATATGTGGTAGTGTCAGAAAACAGGCCTTCCTACTAGCTCGGCTAATTGATTAACCCTTTGGGCTCGAGCGGTAGAGCACTGGGACTGCAGTGCCCAGAGGGCCGGGTTCAAAATCCTAGGCAGAGGCTTGGAAAATGTTTTGTACATATAGACTCGTACAATTTCGGATTTCCGCATTTTGTAGGCTGATTGGTGATACTTCTCCACTATACTTTTTTCCTGCACCTACGTTTGCAGCATGCTGGTCAACCAGGTTCGGCGATCGAGGTAAATTCAGTGTATAATTCTATCAAGTTAAATTGATCAATGAAACTACGTCAGACAGCATCTTACCCGTGACAGATATATTAGATCGTTATGAAACGACGCAAAAAAGTTGAAACACAACTTCATTATTGTCAGATCTATGCAAGCTTCCTCATTGTTAAAAAAAATTGATTTCATCACACAAAAACAACCAATTGCGAATAGTCCTGTTAGTCCCTGATATAGAATATATATCTAATTCTATTCTAGTTATCCAATTATTCAAGTAATATGTAGGACTAGCATAGGCCCTAACTGTACATGTATTAATAGTTTTCATATGGCATTAAAGTTTTTAATAATTCGGCCCTAAAAAGTTCTACTTTACGCGTCCGCGCGGACTGTTTTGGTAAGGACACTTTTCATGAAAGTTACTGGTGAATTCCATGATAACTATGAAGCAAATGCGTGGTGATCAGGCAATACCCTCGACAAGGAAACTGGCATTGAAGAAAGTCGGAGAGTTGAACTGGGTAAGTAACAATGATTAATTGTAGCAATGTATAGTGGTACAATGCCAATGACACTGTAGTCCGAGTTTCCTCAAGGAAAAATGGGGGGGGGGGGGGGGGGTATCATCATCTCGAACAACCATCTGTACAGTTACTAAATATATACAGTAGAGCATCGTGTGTATTCTACTCTCGTGCAGTATTTTGTATTTATAAATTTCATTTTTTTCCATTTCTTCCAGCACCCATCACATCATGACAGCAGTAACCTATTCCAATTCCCCAACCTTTTCGTGATTATTTTAGAATAGATTATTCCATCACTGGGGATTTTTTTATCAACCATGTATGGATTTTCTCCAAAGATTTTTTCAAAATGTGCATATGAAGTTGAAGGGTTTAGAAGTTATAAGGAGTGTTGGAAAGAAATTCTTGGATATGAGGGAGGTGCGCAGCTGTCCATTGCAAAACAGTGAGTTATATTTCCATACAATCTATATCTAGGGCTGAAACGATTCACCGAAATATGATACGTTTCGATTATAATATGCCGATTCAATGTTCAATTCAATTACCTCAGATTTTCGGTTCGATACGTTTAACAATGTTGACATGCTCATTTTCTTTCCAATCAAATCTTAAAGTCCATGTGATTTGCATTAACGAATATTGTATTGATCGACATATTTCACCCCTTGTGATTGACATAAGCAGAAGTAAGTGTTCTTCATGTATCACCAACTTCATTTCCTTTTAATGTAAAATTTACTTGCAATCTCCTGAATACATATTTTCACTTTTAAGATTATTCTTCTTTCAAAAAATTATCGTATTGAAGATATTGAATCATGGCACAAGTATCGAATAAACGTATCGTATCGTGAAGGGGGCGTATCGTTTCAGCCCTAATCTATACATGTACAGATCGAACTTCGGTAATACGAACACTGATATCTTGAATACCATTGGTTATCTCCAAGTGATTTGGAGGTCCCAGCCATTACATTTTCTGAGAATTTTTACTCTCGATATTCGAATCACAGGAATATCGTGAAAGTTTTTTCTTGGTCCCAATTGAGTTCAAGAAAAATGAGGTTCGACTGTAATGTTTGTTTTGATAAGTTGCCCATTTTCATTGTTATTGAATACATTCGTATTGTCATACCCCTGCTCCAAAAGAGAGTGGTATATATATATAATTTACTCTTTACTACTGTTCATTGCTGATCCTTCCGAAACAAATATTTTCGTAACATTTTTCTCAGCAGTTAACATATCAGAGCAAGCGAGGCTCGCTCCAATGATTAGGAAGTCACGTGACTTGCTCTCTATTCAAGCTGAAAAGATTGACTCCAAGTTCGACCCACAAATGCAATTCCGCAAAAATGTCGCCTCAACTGCGGTACACATCATTGACACTCCGTAAAAACATAAAAATAAATAAAGGTGTTTGATAGTACCACAAATGTTTAAATTTACAAACAAGCCTATCTCATACCATTGTATGTTTTGCTGTGTTATAACTGGCTATTTTCACAAGAAAAACAAAACATTGCAGCTAATTCGACGTCACAATACAACATGTTCAAGTCGACTGCGTCATTTTTCCCAGCGTTAAATGCAGAGGCTGATTTATTTGCAAAAGAATGTTTTATATGTAGGGGCCTTTGCTTGAGTGCGGGACGTTTCCTCCAACAGACATTTCGCTCCAGACGATTCGCTCCAAAAGACGTTTCGCGCCGAAAGGCTCGGTTAGCCTCAAAATGTTTCGCTAGCCAATGTTTTGTCTGATAAATTGATTTGATATTATTTTGTGTCTTTTGATATTCATACCGAAATTTAACAGATTTTTTAATACCCTGTTTTCATGATGTAAAAGTAATGAAGCAGCAATAAACGGATTCCAAAAATATTAACGGGTGATTAAAAGTAACATAACCGCCTAAGTACTCTTACTCAAAATCTGATAATTTACATCTGCTGGAATTATTTTCCAAATTTGACGACATAAATGAGACTCTTTAATTATAAGAGCCAGGGCCCGTTTATAAATATATTGGGTATTGAAAAATGCATGGGATGTAAATTACATTATAGGTGCGAATCGTCTCGGAGGTGAACCGTCTTTTTTCGGAGCGAAACGTCCGTACCCTTTGCTGCACAAAACGGTGAAGCACCGTCAACATATTAGCGTAAATTTTTTATGCCCCCCTTTGAAAAAGAGGGGGCATATTGTTTTTGCCACCTGTCGGTACGGTAGTCGGTCGGTCGGTCTGTGACCATATGTTGTCCGCTTCAATATCTTTTTGACCCCTTTGCTTGATATCAACCAAACTTGGTAACAGGGGTTGCGCTTAGAGAGTAGATGATGCCCATTGATTTTCAGGTCACAATGGTCAAAGGTCAAGGTCAAGAGGTCAGTGTGTAAGACTGTCGGGATCTGTAGACATGTGTTGTCCGCTCATATTCTTTTGACCCTTTGCTTGATATCAAACCAAACTTGTAAGCAGGGGGTTGCCCTAAGAGAGTAAAATGATCCTATTGATTTTTCAGTCATATGTTGAAAGGTCAAAGAGGTCAGTGTGTAGATATTGTCGGTCTGTAGATTCCATTTGTTGTCCGCTCAATATCTTTTGACCCCTTACTTGCATTATCAACCAACTGGTACAGGGGTTGCCTTAGAGGTGAATGATCCTATTGATTTTCAAGGTACATGGTCGAAGGTCAAGGTCAAGTGGTCAGTCTGTAGACTATGTGCTGTCCGCTAATATCTTTTGACCTCTTTGCTTGATATCAACCAAACTTGGTAGCAGGGGTTCCCTTAGAGAGTAGATGAACATCCCTATTGATTTTCGGATCACATGTCGAAGGTCATACGGTCAGAGTGGTCAGTCTGTAGAACTATGTTGCTGTCCGCTCAATATCTTTTGACCTCTTGCTTGATATCAAAACCAAACTTGGTACAGGGGTTGCCTTCAGAGAGTAGATGATCTCCTATTGATTTTCAGGTCAACGATGGTCGAAGGCAAGGGTCAGTCTGTAGACTATGTGCTGTCCGCTCAAATATCTTTTGACCTCTTTTGCTTGATATCAACCAAACTTGGTACATGGGGGGTTGCCTTAGAGAGTAGATGATTCCTATGTGATTTTCAGGTCACATGGTCAAAAGGTCAAGAGGTCAGTCTGAGACTATGTTGCTGTCCGCTCAATATCTTGACCTCTTTGCTTGATATTCAACGCAAACTGGTACAGGGGTTGCCCTTAGAGAGTAGATGATCCCTATTGATTTCAGGTCACATGTCGAAGGTCAAGGTCAGTGGTCAAGTCTGTAAGACTATGTGCTGTCCCACTCAATATCTTTTTGCCTCTTTGCTTGATATCAAACATAAACTTGTACACGGGTTGCCCTTAGAGAGTAAGATGATCCCTATTGATTTTCAGGTCACATGGGTTCGAAAAAGGTTTTCCCCCAAGGTCAAGTGGTCAGTCCTGTAGACTATGTGCTGTCCGCTCAATATCTTTTGACCTCTTTGCTTGATATCAACCAAACTTGGTAAACAGGGGTTGCCCTTAGAGAGTAGATGATCCCTATTGATTTTCAGGTCACAGATGGTCGAACGTCAAGGTCAAAGTGGTCAGTCTGTAGACTATGTGCTGTTCCGCTCAATATCTTTTGACCTTCTTTGCTTGATATCAACCAAACTTGGTTACAGGGGTGCCCTTAGAGGAGTAGATGTCCCTATTGATTTTCAGGTTCACATGGTCCCAAGGTCAAGTGGTCAGTCCCTGTAGACCTATGTGCTGTCCGCTTCAAATATCTTTTGACCTCTTTGCTTGATATCAAACCAAACTTGGTACGGGGTGCCCTTAGAGAGTTAGATGATCCCTATTGGATTTTCAGGTCACATGTCGAAGGTCAAGGGGTCAGTCTGTAG
>CAJDSM010038610.1:0-15316 GCA_903981925.1 Ostrea lurida
AAAGGAGAGAGAGAGAGAGAGAGAGAGAGAGAGAGAGAGAGAGAGAGAGAAGAGAGAGAGAGAGAGAGAGAGAGAGAGAGAGAGGATATTTGAAATCCATAGCATACCTTGGAATGTTTAATTTTTTTTTTTCTTTTTTTTCAATTTCCAAATTTTGTTTCCCTTTTTTTTCCCCACGAAATGGATATTCTTCTAGGTTGTCAAGATTCCCCCCTTTGAGTTCTTCCTATGTTCGTCTTGTGCTACCACTCCTACAATATTCAAACGCACTCCTACAGTAATATCCATACCACCTCCTACAGTATATCAATACCCTCCTACAACATATAATACCACTCCTAACAATTTATCCATTCCGGTGTTGCATATCGCTAGTTTGATAAAGCCATAGATTTATCAAACGCCCGTTTGATATATGCCAGTTCGGTCCGAAACTAACTTTTGAAGATAAAACCCCGCTTCAATATTCCCTAGTCAACTTTCTTGTTTTATAAATAATTTTTTGTTGAATTTTTTTTTTCTAGCAACAATAATTATTAAAAGTCAATACGATAAACACACTTGTATAGGCTAAGTGTTATTCACACAAAATACATAACTAGGCCTATTTAGACGCGTTTGACAAAAAAATGGTCCTAGAGCCCTCAACCTGAGTCTGCAACGACTGTCAACAAGTGCAAGTAACAGTAGGTGATTTTAACACAACTTAGGCAAGATGTTCATTAAACAGAAAATGTTGAGGACAAATGCCTGAGATAGCGGAACTATTCCATTCTTTTAGAGACCTTCTAGACGTAACGAATATGAAAATATTTTAGGCCTACCTTGTTTCAAAAATGTCATGACTGAATATTCTTCCCATCGATTCGATAATAATCCAAGTAAGATACGTGAAAATTTAATTTGAAAGCATTGTAATTTCCCATTTACAACACTCTGTCCCTGAACACAGTTATTATTTATATGAAAGTATATTAGTCCACGATACACTGTCCTTGATCGTTGAGGTGATTTCAAAAACTTCGCAACGAAAACTTTTTTTTCAAAAAGATGTAGAGGCCAATGTGAATTGGTGTTAACGTCACCATACTCGATAAGTTTTAAAAAGAAATACAAGTATTTAATGAATTTTTAAATAAATTAGGCTCCTAGTATGTTTAACATTCAAATGTCCTTTAAAATGAATTTAATTTTTATAGTATGAAATAGAAATATTGGCTTTCTTTTTTCTCGCGTAGGAACACGAACAACACAACTGCCTCGATGACGCGAATTTCTATCAGCTGTTCTTTGTATTGGGATTATCTCAACTAAAGTGATAGGCAAGAGTGAATGAGATAGGAAATAGAATATCTATTAATTGCGTGATTTGATATTTGCTCTATCAAGACTCGTTGAAATGGTGTATTTTAGTTCGCTTTCGGCAAGCCTCGCGAATAAATACACCATTTCAACTCGTTTTGAATAGAGCAAATATCAAATCACGCATTTATATAGATATCCCTTCTATATATCAATACCACTCCTACAATATAATCAGACCACCCAACAATATATCAAACACTCCTACAATATATATAACCACTCTCAATATATATAACCAACTCCCTAACAACATATCATACCACTCCTCCCAACATATCATGCCACTCCTACAACATAATCATACCAACTCCTACAATATATAAACCAACTCCTACAGTATATCATACCACTCCTACAATATATCAAACACTCCTACAATATTCATACCACTCCTACAAATATACAACCAACTCCTACATAAATATCAGAACACTCCTTAACAATATATCAGACCCACCCTACAAATATCAAACCACTCCCTACAAATATATCATACCACTCCTACAGTATATATCAGACATCCTACAATATATCAGACCACTCCTACATATATCAGACCACTCCTACAATATATCAAACACTCCTACAATATATTCAAATACCACCCTACAGTATATCAGACCACTCCTACAATATATCATAACCACTCCTACATTTTATATTTACATTTTCGGTCTGAATTGCCAAAGCTAAAACGAACCTGAATCACAAACCTTCTGGTTACAAAGGAATGCTCTACCACTGAGCTACCACTGGTCTTGGTCTTACTGGGTAAGAAGAACTTTAAACATGTTGTTTGAGTGACCTTCCAACTGAGCATTCTGATCTTAGGTTAAATAATATTGATCACAGTCCTATCCCAAAAGCACCGGTCCGTCGGTCTTAACAGTGTGAAAATCAATTTGAACCAATGTACAGTGGGCGCCTCGTTTATTCCGGACGGTCATTAAATCGGACGCTTCACCTTTCCCAGGACAATTTTTTTGGGAACCGGAATTATTGGCACGTTAATTTGTATCATTAATCCGGAAATTCGTGTTCCGGATCCTGACGGTCGTTTTTTAGCAGCAAAGCGTAAAATGCATTGTAAATGTACGCGTTAATTTCCGGACATTTTTTTCTTCTTCAAAGGTATGCTTCGGACGAGTTAGCAAGACGTAAATTGCAAAGAAAAAAGCCATTCAGTCGAGGCCCTGTAATTAAAGGCGAGTAAGGATTTACCTGTACAATATCGCTGTCTCTAGGTGTTTAAGTGAGACGAGTCGGTTTTATTGCACTGCCGTTCGAGGAATTTGCACATCGTATCAATTGAATTTGAAAATAAATCTGTACAGAAATTTACCATCGTGTTGATGTGATGATAATTTTAATTGAACTGTTAAATCTATACCTTTCAGTCGATAATCCGGACTTAAAAAAAAGGTACGTACGTGTTACGAAAGATACGTCATGTGTTTTATTTTACGTTATCAATTGTTCTTTAATAGTAAAAAAAACTTCCAACTCGCACAGAGAGAGAGAGAGAGAGAGAGAGAGAGAGAGAGAGAGAGAGAGCGCGCAATTACCGGCGAGAGAGGATTGTTTGATTATGAGAGTGAGAAACATTTTACCAACGGAGGAAGGATTGTTTTCTTTTGTGTTGTGAAGGGAGAGAGAAAGAAACATTCATACGCGAGAGAGAGAGAGAGCACATTTTACCAGTTAGACAGGATTGTTTGATTATGAGAGAGAGAACATTTTACCGACGAAAGAGAGGATTGTTTTATTCTGTGTTGTGAGGGAGAGAGAAAGAAACATTCTACACGGAGGAGAGAGAGAAGAGAACATTTACCGGCGAGAGAAAGGACTGCTTTTGTAATTTTGTGCGGGTTTTTGTACTCACGTACTAAGCCTACAAATTATCATGCATCCGCAATATGAACACGTCCGAGTGTAGCTGAGGTATTCCACCTCGGATAATTAGTGCGCGTTGGTAGATCAAAGCGAGAATATTATTTATAACAAGGTTGTGATTACTTGTCCTCCAGAATATGGCTTGGACAATTAAAAATATGAAAATATAAACTCGTGCAAAATGATTGTCAACTAATGCAGTCCTTGCTACCGACATGGCCACATCGCAACAAAAGGAGACGAGTGAAAATTCCTGCCAGTGTGGGGAAAAGATAAGCCGACGTATTAACTGGCCATGAATTGGGATAATTTGTTGTTACATTAAGCGATTTGTACTTTTAGATGCATGTACAGTACATGTTAAAACATGATTTATCTAATAAAGTAAATGAATACATTAAATGAAAACGTGTTTTATCTACTATTATATAAATCAATAAAATAAACATATTGGTTACTTCTATGAAGATCAAAAATATGCGATTCAGTTATCCGGATGCTTCATTTATCCGGACGTTTTGCTGGGAACCAAAGTGTCCGGATTAACGAGGCTCCACTGTACTTGTCAGTAAGATCGGTCCGGGTGTCCGAAGGTTGCATTGGTTGGGATTTACATTTTATTTTCCATATTCCATCGTTTAGACGCTTTATCTAATACTGAGATACAGTCTTACAAATGTTTTTCTGATAACGATTATAGTGAACTCTATTTTCTGTCATTTTTTACCGCTACCATATCAGAATCAGTCAGTAAGAGGAGAAAAAAATTAATTACAAGCGTTCGAAAAGGGATGTCCAAGAGGCATCATTATGATCATTATAAATGATAAAAGTTTCGAACTGGTGAAAATTCATTCGGTCCGGTGAAGTATAGAGAACTGTCTGTCCAAATGTCCTGTGATGATTTTATTTTTTCGCGAAGACTGTGATCACACCTGACATTTTCAATTGGTCATTTGGATTGACATTACCTAGCAAGCTATGCCCAGATAATTTCTTATCGACCTTGCCAACAGGATCGACAGTTTTTGACAACTCTGACATATTGCTCTTTGAAGCTGCAATGTGGACAATGTCAGATATTCGAAATTGTGCTGACAAAATCCTCATATTGCGAACAAAAATATGAACAATAACTAATCTGTGATGCATATTTCATATTCAGCACAAGTGAACATGTAATACCTGATTAACCTACATGTATGCTATAAAACAACAATACCTAAAGCAAAAGAGGAAGTGACTTTTAACTTTTGTAATACTTTACTTTTCAATTGTGCATGAAGAATGAAAACTAATGAATTTCATTTTCCTGATCCTGGATATTTACCACAAACTTTTCCAAAAGAAAACACCTTTGTTTTTGCATATCTTAATATAAATATTTACTGAAAATTTAATGGAAAATCTTCATCCCAAAGCTGAAACTCTACGTTCGTTTCTCTCTGTGTATTGGTGCATTTAACCAATTTATATTGTTGACTAATTAAGCATATAAAATCCAACGTAAACACGACATTTTAAGAGTTTGTTTTAATGTCAGAAGATGCTCAAAATTTTAGATCACAATGACATTAACTATAAAGAATTGTAAAGCAATACTAAACCTGGTCACTGAGACAGGAGGCTTGGAGTTGTCAGCTGTGAATTGAAACTGCACTGGTTTCAGTCGTCTCCTCCAGTCGTGGGGCCCTTGATAGTCTTCATCTGTATCTTTGTTTTCCTCATTGTCAGAAGAAAACTCCTTCTTTTCTTCACTTGTCATAGCGAAATGCAACAAGTTCTTGATAAAACAAAGAAACCATCTCACACTCCTTGCATGCTCTCAACACCATGAACAAGAAGGTCATAAAAAATAGTTATCTTTCATTTCCTGGGGCATATTCAATCATGGGATCGATGTCACTGAAGTTATCTGTGAACAGAAACGATATTTCGAGGAAAAACACAATCATTAGCTGTCAGTTTGATATGATCATCTTTCAAGAACTATTTACAAACATCTGTTTGACTAAGATTTGTTTATTTTGGAGGGATGATTAAGCGGTCTCCAGCAATGCTCTAGGTAATTGATTTTTGAAACTCAATATGAATTCGGGAATATCTGTTTTACGGAAAGAGTATATTTCAGTTTGATGTATCAAAGTACAGCAATATAGATTTATTAACTTTTGAAGATATCCGAATCAAATTATGTGCAAGTTAGCTATAGCAGGTGCTTGGAATAAAAATAAGAATTTTACTTACAAAACGAAATATTTTTTCTGAAGTTTGGTGTCAGACATGTCCAAAATTTCCCACAAAAGCATCATATTAGTAATTTTATATTCTATTCATTATCATAACTTTGAATTTTCAATAGTCAAATTTCTTATCAATTGATCGTGTCGCTTTATTCGTTTTGTCTGCATAATCTTGTTTTTAGATTGTTGTTGACAACGAACGTGTGGCCTACTGGATGGTTTGGAATCGTGATGTTACATCTGGTAAGTCAATGATTTATGTGCTTTACATTTGTCTTTGCTAGACTTTAAAGCCTCCACAACACTTGAAGTAGTTGTATCTAAAGTTTGGATTGTCCTGTTCCAGCTTCTGAATTTTATTGTTCAGACCAACATCCACAGAAAGTTAAGATATTGCCATTATTGGCTAAATAAGCTAATAATTTACTGATGATGATGATGGGCTGTTCGTGCCATTTCTTATAGCAATGTATTCGAATAGCATAAAGATAGACTTGTATATTTGCATTCGTCAGTTTCGTATTCGGGTGAGTGTTTAATGCTTGCAAGCAAAAACAAGAGACAAACAACATTCGACAAACAGTAATTTTTGTGGAAACAAGGGATTATTTATAAAGGCAAATACAGTCAGCTCTTGTTACAACGGCCACGTTCGTTTCTGATCATTTTGCCATTATAGCGAATCTGCCCTTAATTGTAATCAAATGCTTATTTTACCGTTACGAGTTATTCCCCTTTGTTTAATTATCAGCTCAATAAGCAATGGTGATCTCCGTAAACATTCACTTAATTTTCAGTACGGTACAAATACACTCATGTCTCCCTTTCTCTCTATTTCTAAAATCTTAAGGTGTGTGAAATAATGATGATAATCATCTTTTTATTGTGAAATTGAATGGTGTCAGTTGGATTTCACTGATGGAATGAATTAGGTCAGTTTTCAAACAATTCATATCAAATGTAGCCTGAAATAATGTCGAACTGAAGTGCAATTGATGCTGTCTACATTTCCCACATACATTATGAAGGCTTGGACAGAAATGCATGATCAAGGGGGCAAAATAACCCCATGTTTCCACAGAAATTAGACTAACTGGCAATCATTTGAAGCTAGACACAACATCTCTCGAGTAACTTTATAAAATATCTCACAATCTAATGGCATTTCATCCTTGTACATATCTTGTGCATCCATCACCCTTACACATGTATCCACAGCACAAATTATCAGAGTACCTAATTACAACAGACTGCTATAGATACAACTTCTTTCCCTGTACAGTTGTTTTGGGTCCATGGGATTCGCAGAAAACATGAGATAAATATCAAACACAGAAAGTACCAAAAACAAAAATGCTTCTACAGAGCATTAGAAGTAAGGTCATACTAACTAGTTGCGGAGGGGATAATCAGAATTTGCGAAAGATGCCGGACTACCGGAGATCTCGGGTCGATTTTCAGTTTGTCCAGTAAAACTCAGAATCTCATCTGACAAATTGTCTTACAGATATTTGCAGACAAAAACTGATATCAGTGTTGTTTATTGACTTTTAGGCCAAAAACTAAATTTAATTTGACAAAGATAACTTGCTTTGTATACCGCGAACTTGCTTGCCCAGAGCTCAGTGTACCTTCAATTTTACGGATGTCAATCTACTTCAGAATAGGTGGCACATCAAAGTTTGGAATGTAAACACAGACCCTGTACTTGTCAACCTGATGGCACATCCTCCTCCCACTTAGTTTTGCAAAACATATTCATGGTATAAAAATAATTATTCACTTCCATGGCAATGACTCCGATGTACGTTAGCTTTATCATGTTTTAATTATAATAATTATATGTGTACGTGTTAGGCAATAGATCCAATGCATAAATGTTGGTCAGTTTAAAATTGTGGTAAGGTTTAGTGAATATCACATACGTATTTATTTAAGTACTGAATCAAGTTTTCCAGGGAGGATGTATCTACTTTCATTTTTGAAACTTAATTCTGACCTTGCATCTCAAAGGTGCTAAAATGTTAAATTATATGTTTATGGATCTGCATTTGCATAGTATGGGGGATTTTGAATGGAAATGAAAAAAAAAGATCACAATGTGAAGGTGTGCATATTGTAAGGGAAATATGTTATCCAATGTATTTTGAAGGAGTGATGGCCCTTGGACTTAGGTTTTCTATACAAAATATTTTTGTCTTCACAAGTCCTCCTAAACCCTTTGGGGGATTTTGAGCAAACTTCGTACAAAGAAAGATCACAATGTGGAAATGTGCATATAACAAGGGGAATGCTGTCAGATTTTTTTTAAAGGAGTTAAGGCCCTTGGGCTAAGTACTTTGTCTTTGCAATTTCTCCTAAACCATTGGGGAGATTTTGATGAAACTTGGTACAAAGAAGATCACAATGTGGAGATTGTGCATATTGCAAGGGGAATGTTGTCCAATGTTTTTATAAAAGGAGTTACGGCCCGTGGACTTACGATTTTCTATGCAAGATACTTTGTCTTCACAACTCCTCCTAAATCCTTGGGAGGATTTTGATGAAACTTGATACAAAGAAAGATCACAATATGGAGATGTGCATATTACAAGAGGAATGTTGTCCAATGTTTTTAAAAGGAGTTACAGCCCTTTGACTTTGGTTTTCCTTTATAAAATACTTTGTCTTCACAACTTTTCCTAAACCATCTGAGAGAGTTTAATGAAACTTGGTACCAAGAAAGATCTTAATGTGTAGATGTGCATATTATAAGGGAAACTGTGTCAATTCTTTATACGCTCGCATATAAATGTGGGCATATTGTGCTATTCTGCTGTTGTCTGTCTGTCTGTCCCTTTCACTTTGTCTTCGTAACTCCTTCTAAACCCTTGAAGGGATTTTGATGAAACTTGGTACAAATAAAGATCACATTGTGGAGATGTGCATATCACAAAGGGGAATGCTGTCCAATGTTTGTTTAAGGAGTTATGGCCCTTGGACTTAGGTTTTTGTATTCAAAATACTTTGTGTTCACAACTCCTCCTAAACCCTTTGGGGGATTTTGATGAAACTGGGTATAAAGGAGATCACAATTTGGAGATGTGCATAGTATAAAGGGAATGCTGTCCAATGTTTTTTTTAGATAAGTTAGATCCCTTAGACTTAAGTTTTTTGTATGCAAAATACTGTGTTCGCAACTTCTAAACCCTTGAAGAGGTTTTTATTAAACTTTGTACGAATAAAAATCCTGTTGTATACTCTACAATCCACTGTAAGAAGTGTTTCAGTTGAAGATATTGAAACCTTTGCATCAGTTGAGAGTGATATTACAGACAAATTGCTTTGTAGTGCATAAAATTAAGCAGTGAGATGCGATAGGCATTACCAACTGATACTAGCTGACATTCCCTTGCAACAGACTAGTATTTTGTCATTTATCTACACGTTCTTGGATTTATCTCATTGCCCATGATGCAAAGGGATATCTGCTTTGCAAAGCACCTTTTCTATATGTGCTGGTATATATACCAGCTTGATAAATTAGATGCTGAACCAGTGGTGGTTAGAATGGAAAATAATATTCCCAGTTTGGATGAAGTTATTCATGCCAATGTGGAATCCTTATAAGGGCTGTAGAGAATGACCTAATTTTATAGATGACAATGCTAGTCCACAAAGACTTGACTTTTACACAACGCTTAGAAAAAGAAACTATTGTCAAGTTAGAGACATTATAACTGATAGTGTTAAACAATAGTCTTTCGTTTGTCTTGTGTTTCTTTAAAAAGGTGACACTGTAAGAGGGAAGGCAATGGGAGTTAGAGTCAAGATAAGCAAGCATTGTATGGCAGAAAACAAACTTGGGTGCCAACTGCAAACTTGTTCACAGAGAGAATCATACAAATTACTGACATCTATATTTCTGAATGAACTTGTCAGTTTCCAAATTTTGGGTTTCCTCCCATACACATAAAACATTTCAAAATGGTATTGGAGATGTACATGAATCTTTTGTTATATGACATGTAAAGATTGTAATGAATGAAGCAAAGTGTTATCAAAGTTCAATTCTTGAGCAAATCTTCTCTAAAACATTTTTCTTATCAGTTCACCTTATTTTCAAATCAATGAAACACATATGATTTCTTGATCTCTATTTGACCCATGCCAAGTTAAATGCAATTTTCTTCTTTATATAATCCTGTGGAGATCTGGGTTAGAACAGGCCCTCAGTACACTATGCTTGTCTTAAGAGGTGACTAAATGGGGTGGTTCTTCAAGGATGAAACTGCAGAAAGTGAGGCCCCATGTCACAATAGGTGTGGCACATTAAAAATCCCTCCCTGCTCAAAGGCCATAAGCGCTGAGCATAGGCCTGAATTTTGCAGCTCTTCACTGGCAATGGTGACCTCTCCATATGAGTGAAATATTCTCATTCGAGACATTAATCATATACAACCAATCAATCAATCTTCTTTATTTAGATACTTTACCAGTGTGCAAACCTATTTAGAATTGCCATGCATTGATTTTAATTTTGAGACTGTCCAGGTTGACTAGGAGTAAACAAATCTTTCTGTTATTTGGTCTATGCTTATGGTTTGGATATATATATCTGTCATTCCTATTTTTATGACCCATACCATTCAAATGCTAAACAACCATCTGTATTTGATCACTCATTTTGAATACTCTTTGTTGAAGAATATAATAGATTATATATATATATGCAATGATAAAAAGGTATAACGCAATAAGATCACCTCAGTGATATTGGATGGTTTTTAGCATTTAACAATTAGTGTTGATATTAAATCAAGCAGATAATTAACAGAGCATTTGTAAACATGAAAATGAAATTGACAAAAGAACTTTTAAAAATTTGTATTGCATAAATATGCAAGATTACAAAAATCCATTTGCAAGGTTAAGCAAAACTAATGTTTGGCAATCTGACAGACCAAATACGGTATTATATTTGTAACATACTTTAAAGTAACCATCTGATACAAATTTTTAAGTGCTAGTTGGTTTTTTAAAAACACATTTACTTAGTAATTTGTGTTTCCCCGTGTGCTATATATCTTCATTGTTAAATTAGAATAGAGTCACTAGTACTGTCATTATTTCTTTGCAAAACGGAGTTATTAAAATAAATATTTCAATGTAAAGGATTCTATACCCAAGGATATATCAGGTCTTGCTTTTTTTCTGTAACCTTTAAAAAAACTTTTATAATTTCTTCTCTATAGGTATACCAAAACAAATCATTTGGATAAACATTGGGTGACACTGTTTATCAATAGGCAATCTTGACTGTAAGAATACAGAACTAGCTTAAATACAATTTGATTTGTAGAATAGAATTGAAATTTAAAGAAATAAAACATGTAAAGAATATTTTTTTTTGGAGCAGTAGATCACAAATCTCAGAGAGACATATTTGTGGATAAGAAGATCTATTTGGTCAACCTTTGGCAGAGACCCTAGGTGTACCAGATTGTATGGTCTCTATAAGACCTTTATATATCGCCATATCTAGGTAATATTAAACTTTTTTATCTTTAAAGTTCCAAAGAATCAATTGGAGTTTTATAGAACCTTTGATATTGGGCACTTTGAAAAATCGACCTAAGTTGAAGGGGGAGATTAAAGCTATTAAAACTGCACTTAAAATAAATGCACAATTAGTTAGAATAAAAATGGCCACGAAATTCTCTTAATGCTATTAATTTTGAAAAGTAAATTGTCATTGTGTTATTGGATTAAAACTAATTACCACGTACTTTGTACTGAGAGATTTTGGGGAAATTAAACAAACATCCTGTGGGAATATAATTTGTTCAACCGGAGTGTCTCATAGTGGGGAAAACTAACCGAATACACTGGTGAGTAGATCCGTTATATTGCATTTACCAATAGTCACATGCAATCATTTTGAAACAACGAAAAAATGAATCATTATTTGAAGGTACTGGTATTACATCAAATGTATGGCAACTTCCTTTGTGTCGTACAATAATGATTGGGACTTTTGAACATACATTATCAGTAAATGACTCAGAAGATGGGGGGGGGATTTATGAGAGATAAGATGGCATTTAATTGTCAAGAGTTTTCATTTATAAATCTGTGAAGACCTGGATAAATGTAGACATGTTTTCTGTGGAAAAACATGACAATTTGACAAGGAGGTACATACTGGGACGAGATTGGAGTGTTTGATCACTCTGAAAAATAAACACTGGAGATCTCTCAAGTGACAGCAGTAGATTACAAGTCTGTAGAATTAACAAATAATAGAAAATTTACCTTCAATTGCATTCCAGTATTCACAGTGTGTACCATAGATACATTCCCTCCCTCATGCATACTGAAGAAATTAAGGTTTTAGGCTGGGTCATTGGTGAGAGACAGCATAAGGTGAAAAGAACATTGTAAAACAGACTTCTTGGAATCACACTAACCCAGACTGCTAATGGATAGTGAATTTTGTCATTCTCTTGCTTTCCGGAAGCATTTACTTACATTAATACGTACTTTTATTGAAAAATGGTGATCATGTGTGTGTGGATAACAAGGTTGGTTCTCAAATTAGTACTATACCTTTTTAGCGAAAATGAATGGTTTGTGTGATGAAGATCCATTCTGTAGCAATTAGTGTACAACAAGGATATATATGAATTATTAGTTACATCGTTATCTAAAGTGTGCCATTGTTGATTATTAGTCGCATTAATGTAAATTTAACAAAACAACCTGAGCTTTGCTCTGACTTTACATGAAGACATTGTTTATAGTTATTTAAGGTCATGTGAAACCGTTTTGTCTTTTTTTTCAAACATTATTTTTTCATCTACTTGATATGAAGAAGTTCTTGAAAGATTTCTGAAATATAGGTTTTAATTTTATAATTTAGTAATATTACTATGCTTAGTATATCAGCATAGCACTGAACAAGAGCATTTAGTGAAGATTATTCTTACCTCCGCTTCATGTTTACCATTAAATCTTCTGAATCCTGGATCTCCAATCTCACCAAAATTTTAACTGGAACCTCCTTAGACCAAGATACATTTGTTGTCTACCAATTTTCGAAATTGATCGAGCATTGTTTTTGCATGCAATTGCTAACCAGATAAAATCACAAACAAATAAAAAGCCTCCTTGTGAGAATATAATGCAAAATGTCTCATTTTCAATTTTTCGCAGTATGCAAAGTTTTTTCTCCCCTCCTTCTTGCTACAATGACTTATAATGTACCATATATACAACCTCCTCAATATATAAAGTGACTTACATTTTCCTTGCATCAATTAGAACATCAAAATAAGTTACACACTAAAAGTCCAGGTCTTATAAGGTAACATACCCAAACTTGTATAATGTGAAAACAAGATTAGTGAATTATGCCCAGAGTATTGCAATAAAATATTAGTATATAGGCGAGAAACCTTGCATATGCCTAATATAATTATACATGTACATCAGGGTTCTCCAAATAATTAAAATCACTGAAATCGTTATTTTCTTATAAATATAAAACATCACTCGCACTACTCCTTTTATTTCTATATTTATCAATGTCTTATTGTTGTATTTCACTGACAGTCCATCTCCTATGACTTCAGTGTTGCCACCCGTTAATGTCCAGTACTTTGTAGAATCGTACATTGGATTGGTTGTGGGTAATGCAATTACAAGCTATTTATATTTCGTTTAACCAGTAAATGGGATTTTAAATGGATATGTTCTACTTATATCTTGCTGATAATAAGTGGTATCTTACATGCATCAGTCCCTAATGGACTTGATGAAATTACTTAATATTTCAAAGTTTGCAATTTTGTATGTAGAATTGATAAGACTATATCTTCACATTGTAGCGGATGGTAGTTCAGTTATTCACGTATTAATTGAGTATAACTATTTTTGTTAGAGGATGGTGTGGGACCATCGTTGACGGAATCTCACACAAAGTGACGTCACCACCAGTACGGCACGCATGCACAGAATATCTGGCCCCTTGCGTACTACCTGCTGATTACAATGACCAGTGACTAATTCTCCGCATACATGCCATAGATGTAGCTCATTCAGGCATCATAAAGACTTTTCTTTAAAAATTAAAGATTGTACTGAAAAAAAATAAATATATTTTTTTTCTTCATCTTCTTTGACATCATTGGAATCAAGAAAAACTAAATGTTATCTGCTTATTATGTTCACAAATAGGCCTTCCTTAATTTGAAAATCCATTGTCCAATTAGTCCAGGATTTAAGTGACTGATTCCATCTGATTTTCTTCAAATGTGATTTCCACTTTTTCTTGATTGAAAATTAACTGTCTATCACTCCTACATTGTTTTTAAAACAAATTGTTCCGCAAATTATAAAGGTGTACATTATGACAACATGCTCAATACCGAATATATTAACTTTTCTATTAATCACAATGATTTCAAAGATCGTTATTTCGTCATTTATCCAAAATATTTAAAAACCATTTAATATCTGATTAGATATTACTAATCTGAAAGATGCCTTTATGTATCAGATGCTTTTAAAATGACAATTTATTATATGTTCAACAATGCAGTTATTAACTGTTTTTGAATTACATGAATCACTATAACATCATTTTATCATGTCTTTTTTTTCTTTTTTTTAACATTAAAAATTGACTCGAATCTTCTTTGTTTTTATAGCACACGATATTTACATTCAGAAAGGTTCACATTTCGCTTTTCTAACTCATTAATACAATATATCTCTTATTTCTTATATTTTAAAAATGAAAAAGTATTTTTGTCCAAAAATCCAGATGATAACAGTCCCTTCTAAGGCAGGAGGGTAGGCGGTGGGGGTTGGCTTGATGTCAAAATGATTTCGTTATAGCTTCACACTCTCCATCCAATCCTTTTTTTCGCCTACTGCTGTGAGCTACCAGGTGACTCTTTAGTGCCCATTTCGGTCTCTTGTTTTTATGAAGATTTTTTGATATTCACTGATTAATCAAAGTGGCCTCTTATCTCAATCAAAAAATGTCTACTTTTTCCATCTCCTCAGTATAAACCTATACAAATTATATTATATTCTCATGTAATCATTTACACAAACACATTTTAAATTTTTTTCTCTGTATGATTTCGAGCTGTAGCATTTAATTACTATCAGTGGTTAAAAATTATTTCAGTATGAATCCTCATTTTAATCCACTTGCACAAAATGATGAAAGTTAATCAAAATGCAGTGTTGACATTCAGCCTATTAAATATCTTTCTCACTGAATCATTACGTTTCAGGAAGAATAATGCTTTTAACGTATCTCTGTTATACCCATGTTTCAGAAACCATTTCAAAACTAATGTAGAAAAGAGTAACAAGGTTTTTCTTCCGACAGGTAAGAGATGTTGATCTGTGACTTTTAACTTCTGAAACAATTGCTGTCTGGTATGTAATTTGAATTCACTCCAGACTAATGTAGGGAGGAACCTTGAATGCATTTCTTTTTGATACACAGTGTACGTTGTACCCAGAGGCTGTTGTCTAATTTGATTTGATTTGACAATACTCTGTTCCCACCTGTGTTTAGAGCATTAGATTATATCTCAGTCTATACAGAGCATAAAACAAATCATGCTGACTATGTAATACACTATCAGATACCCAAACAAAAACTGTCATGCCTGGCTCATAATCGAAAAACAGATCAGTGTATTGTGGCACTGCCCAACACTCAGCACATTTAGAGAATTCTAGGCGGAAAATTTTGATGTCGCGATTGAGACCGAGACATACTCTTCAAAACTGGTAGGATTTTACGGATTTAT
>CAJDSM010038611.1:0-17058 GCA_903981925.1 Ostrea lurida
GGCGTCACTGATATTGGCAGACTAAATCTATCGTTTGTTTTTAAAACGTCATAGTTAATAGATATTATGTAAATCTCGACTTTACCGTGGCAGCGAAAGGGTTAATAAATGCAGTGAATGGATCAAGATTGGAAAAGATCACTGTCGTCTACTGTGCAAATTAGGTACAAAGAAATGTCCAATGTGGTACTAAATCGTCAGCGCTGCATCTTAGAAATCATGATATGTACAAACTAGTTTTTCAAAACCATTCACGCTCTTACGACTGTCCATTAAAGTTCATGTGAAATGATTTATAAATTATGTAGATTTTCAGAAAGGTTTAGTCCAAAATTCTATACTAACAATTAATGCAACCCAGCAAAGATCATTGTTTTGATTACGTGAAATATCAGTTTCCTACAACTGAACTTCGATATGAAAGAAAAGCTCCGTGGTCAGAAATAAGTCAAGCGTGTGGATTTTTTAAAGTCAAAGCCAAGCCAGAGATTTGACATCTTTATATGAATTCATTCGATATTCAGAATGAATTTCAGAGGCAAACAAAAGTAATAGCAAATATTTTGTCTCTAGGATCCTTATCTATGTACTTTCACAGATCGACATCGTGATGTCATAGGTTTTTTTCAAAAACCTTTATTTCATTAAATGTCCACATGATAGAAATATATCTCTCAAAGGAATTTCATTCACTGCATATAATAAATAATCTGTTAAACTTTTGATAGTTGAAAAAAATGTTAATTTTCATAGATAATTAATTATTTATAAAACAAAAAAATACTTTTCAAGGGCAATAATTCTATGGTGGTGCAATTCTCTGAATTTGATAAAATAAATAAAAATGATTTTTTTTAATGATAACATTTAGAAAAAAACTGCTTATTTATATATGGCATACATTTTAAGTGATACATTATGTATTAGGAAAATCAATGTAGAAAACACAAAAAGCTGTTCGTGCAAAGAATATTCAAAAATGTGCGATTTTCTGATTTAGAATACAATAAAATTTATCTTCCAATTTTGGATCCATCCAAGGGTATTCAGAACAAATTGTAACATGAATATTGAAATAAAAACATACATAACACAAAAATACAGGACGAGATCCCAAATGAAACACTGATGTAAACCGATACTTCTGTTTATGTAATGTTTGAGTCTGGTTAAAAGGGTGCACTTTTTCTTTCGTAATTAATTTAAGATTACACTATAAATGGGCTAAAAAAGAGGACAAAATTAAGGTTTGAACACATACATTCCTTAGAAATTCCTAAGTAGGGATTAATCCTTAAGTACCGTAAGTTAAAAATAGAAATATTATTACCTAAAAACCTATGCGCTAAAGCAAAACAAACTATGCAATAATTCGACGTCACAATGCCAGCTGTTCACGTCGACAAACGACGTCACAACGTAACCGTGGAAAATAATTAAAACGTCACTGGCGTAAAAGTTGCATTGACGTTTACATCTTAAACGTCGATGTTTTCTTGCAAAACAAACGATTAAAAAAACAATTTAATAATCCGTTTTGCAAGCTAAAAGACTAGCTGAATAAAATAAAATTAACAAGAAATCAATTTGCTAAAAGTAGCGCTTTTAATACTTGTCGTATAATTTTTTTAATGGAACTTCATGAACTCTTTCATCTAATAATTCGTGCATATAGATCTAGGCAACAGTTTTCTTATCAATATTTAGATAAAAACTGCAATAAAAAAGGAATCTATACATTGGTTTTGAACAAATGAGTGTTTGGATCACAAATTACATAGCCAACAGTAATATTTGGTACAATTGGGTATACTCGAATAACGATGAATTAAACTAACAAAAAAGCAAGATGTCAGCGCCCTTCATGGGCAACGAACTTTCTTAACTATCTTTTTGATGCAAATGACGTTGTTTTTTTTTTTATTACCACACGTTGGCTACCTTTCAGAGCCTTGCTCTCGCTCGGTATTAAAATACCATCATATTGAAATGAAAAAAATGGGATTTCGGTAGATATATGAATTCATTCGATATTCAGAATGAATTTCAGAGGCAAACAAAAGTAATAGCAAATATTTTGTCTCTAGGATCCTTATCTATGTACTTTCACAGATCGACATCGTGATGTCATAGGTTTTTTTCAAAAACCTTTATTTCATTAAATGTCCACATGATAGAAATATATCTCTCAAAGGAATTTCATTCACTGCATATAATAAATAATCTGTTAAACTTTTGATAGTTGAAAAAAATGTTAATTTTCATAGATAATTAATTATTTATAAAACAAAAAAATACTTTTCAAGGGCAATAATTCTATGGTGGTGCAATTCTCTGAATTTGATAAAATAAATAAAAATGATTTTTTTTAATGATAACATTTAGAAAAAAACTGCTTATTTATATATGGCATACATTTTAAGTGATACATTATGTATTAGGAAAATCAATGTAGAAAACACAAAAAGCTGTTCGTGCAAAGAATATTCAAAAATGTGCGATTTTCTGATTTAGAATACAATAAAATTTATCTTCCAATTTTGGATCCATCCAAGGGTATTCAGAACAAATTGTAACATGAATATTGAAATAAAAACATACATAACACAAAAATACAGGACGAGATCCCAAATGAAACACTGATGTAAACCGATACTTCTGTTTATGTAATGTTTGAGTCTGGTTAAAAGGGTGCACTTTTTCTTTCGTAATTAATTTAAGATTACACTATAAATGGGCTAAAAAAGAGGACAAAATTAAGGTTTGAACACATACATTCCTTAGAAATTCCTAAGTAGGGATTAATCCTTAAGTACCGTAAGTTAAAAATAGAAATATTATTACCTAAAAACCTATGCGCTAAAGCAAAACAAACTATGCAATAATTCGACGTCACAATGCCAGCTGTTCACGTCGACAAACGACGTCACAACGTAACCGTGGAAAATAATTAAAACGTCACTGGCGTAAAAGTTGCATTGACGTTTACATCTTAAACGTCGATGTTTTCTTGCAAAACAAACGATTAAAAAAACAATTTAATAATCCGTTTTGCAAGCTAAAAGACTAGCTGAATAAAATAAAATTAACAAGAAATCAATTTGCTAAAAGTAGCGCTTTTAATACTTGTCGTATAATTTTTTTAATGGAACTTCATGAACTCTTTCATCTAATAATTCGTGCATATAGATCTAGGCAACAGTTTTCTTATCAATATTTAGATAAAAACTGCAATAAAAAAGGAATCTATACATTGGTTTTGAACAAATGAGTGTTTGGATCACAAATTACATAGCCAACAGTAATATTTGGTACAATTGGGTATACTCGAATAACGATGAATTAAACTAACAAAAAAGCAAGATGTCAGCGCCCTTCATGGGCAACGAACTTTCTTAACTATCTTTTTGATGCAAATGACGTTGTTTTTTTTTTTATTACCACACGTTGGCTACCTTTCAGAGCCTTGCTCTCGCTCGGTATTAAAATACCATCATATTGAAATGAAAAAAATGGGATTTCGGTAGATTGGGTTATTCGGTATTTTCTGGGGTATTTCGGTAAATCAAGGGTATTTCGTTAATTCTAGTTACCCGTAATTAACCTGTAATGAGAGATGAAAATATACGTTTCGAGAAAGCATTATTTATGACTTTAAAAGCCTTTTTGAAACCTTAATTTTCAAATGGTTTATAAGAATAATTAATGAAAATTGTATGAGCCATTTAATCATAAGTTCATTGTGCCGCCAAATTGGGATAACCCAAATTTCTTCTCATCTTTACTATTCGCAAATGCAATTTTTGTATGAATAGAAAAATATCAAACATAATTAACATCAATAGAAATATGAATTTTTTGTGAAAATATTTCTCAGAATTATATTTTAATTGACATATAAAGTGATTTTATGATTGATATTCTGTACAAACTTTGTACCACAATTTACAAACTTGTAAACTTGTAGAGTTAGAATATATTTCATGTGGTCGCATATTCTATATTTTGTCCAATTCGCTAAGTTTTTTAAAAATAGTGAAAACCTCAACATTTGGAAATTTGAGACAAAACTATTTATTAAAGACTGCGTCCAATTCCTTCCGTACATAATTTATATTCTTATATTCTTGTTCATGACATACGTAACCTGCGCCCCCTTTGTGCATTTTGGTGTATAATTGAATTATGAAAATCAAATTAGTGTCCTTCAGATCAATGAAGCCAACATTTTTGGAGTAATTTGTTACGAAAATTTAATTTCCTCATTTGCTATTTACCTTATTCTCCGCATTATAAGTAAATTATTATAAAATTATAAAATAAGTAAATTGCCTTCCTAAAGAAAAGTTGATTTAATGCCGATTACAATAATAGCTTTTTTTCGCACCTAACATCGACAAGATTAACTCAATGCCTAAACAGGAGACGTTAGCTTAATTTGTCCAGTCACTTTTCTCGTAAACGTAAAATCATGAATTCCATCTCCTGTCCTGATTTCAGGTAAAGAACGTTTATTTATTTACTTTTAGTATCAATTTTCCAGTAAGCTCTTTATGTTCATAGGTTTTGGGTTTTTTTTTTGGTTTTGTTAACTTTGGCTTCGGGACGTTCTTTTTCTAAAAATTATTTTATTATCTATTTAGCTTGAAATACGGGTATGTATTTAATTGCTAATACCATTGGAAATTCATATCAAAATTAAGATTATCTGCCTCAAGCATAGCCGTATCCTTCGAAGTTATTTGCTCCAGTCCTTTAGCACTACATTGATCGCTTCTAAAAGTTTTACATTTCATGTTTGTGTCTTTTCCAACATGTCGGTTTGAGCAGCACTGAAGTGACATAATTTGTCGAATTGCGCATCTTGCATCAAAATTATTGTCGAAAATTTGTTTATTTTTATATTCCTTTCCTTTATACTACAAATCAAATATATTTTATTTTGAATGTTACAGTTTCTTTGTAAAGTGTCGCAAGTTTAATTTCTAGATTACGCTATTCCATGTTTATCGGTTTTCATTGTCGTAAATAAATTCTGAATAAATTATGTGCCAAATAAAAAGGCAGATTCTGTTAGGTTACAAATGCATTATTTTACATCCAATATGCGATTATTGCAAATGTCGATAGCCATTTTCTGCATTATTATTTTTGTCTATGTGTTCACACTTTGTCCTCATCTTGACAACATGTAACTATTATTTCACAGTTAGTATTTGTGCACTTTTATAAAAAAAAATGTAATTGGTTTTCGTTCCATTAGTTTTAGTACATCTGCTAGCATAGTATCTTTTTTCTTTAGTAACCGGAAGTCCCTCTTGTTGTGTAAATGAGGTATGTTAATGTTGATTCGTCCGAATAACAATCCTTCATGACAAAGCAAATTTTCTATCAACTGGTTAATTTCCAATGAATGTCAAAATCCCCTCTTACTCGTATTAAGATTATTCCTTTATGATAATCGCTGTCTGCCTGTAATGTAGTAATCTTTAAGTCCTTGCACACATACTTTTGTAACAGTGTCTGTTGTTGACACTGTTTGAATCTGTAATCAAACATGTAACTATTATTTTAATGGAGTTTATATACTAGTAATTATTTGTGCTACTGCATGATTTAAACCTTTACAGAGATAGATTGTTGGTATTATTTCTGTGATTATAAATATTTTATTTTGTTCGGTCACTTTTATCTTGGACGTAAAACAATAAAGTTACGAATTTACAATATTGTTATCTGTTCTAATTTCAATCTTTCACTAGACAAAATCGTTGTCAAACTTGTGTTTATTGGAGATCTAATATAAGACGTCTGTGAAATGCTTACGTATTGAGACATTTCGTAGGTTTGTGATACAGAGGCCATAGATATTATGCTTAATCAAAACGACATCGAGAAATATGAAACATATAAAGGAGGAACAACTACAATAATTTTCAGCATATCCACATATATCAAGAACATTTAAAAAAAGAGAACACAAATTAGTAGTTATAAATCATTCAAACTACGGACCACTAATAAAGTATACATTCTTAATCAGGAATTGTCGTAACTAGAAATTGTGAAACGTGTATGAAATATAGAATACACACATGGTTAAAATAGTCTCAATAGTACTCGGGATTATGAACTAAATACTTTATATGGAACGCTGCTACAAAATCATTGATCAAAGTTTGTATGTGAAAGTGTGTATGTGAAAACTATTAGTTCAATATAACCCCAAGTCCGAAAAAACATTATAAGGTACTTTTGTAATATGTATTCAATCGATGTGCAACATTTGACATCTTTGAAGCATGCCGATTCGAATAACAGCTACATATTGTAACATGTTAGAATTCGAACAAATCAATGCTCAGTAATTGTTTATTGGTGTGGATAGTTTGAATGATTTTGCAGTTTCAGACCACTGATCACATAGTCGGACAGAAGACAATCAAAGAACAAAGGGTCCTGGATCTATTTTTTGTTGTTGCTATTTGGTTGTCGATGTATGCAAAGGCACAATTGATCATGGAAAGCAATTTTGCCACAACAATTAGTGAGATCCCTAAATCTTATATATAACTAAGTCAGTCTATTAGGAATAGGTCTGTGTAAACTCAGCAATTAAGAAAAACTTTCAGATACAATGTTTACTAAAAATTAGAAGAAATGATACTTAATTGAAAGTAATTAAGAATATATGCCGAGACCTCTCTGAATCTGCAAAAAATGCGATTGATACATTCTTTTTAAATTCCAAAATATTAGAAAATCACATTTTGCATCTAACATTTTCAAGAATGTTCAGCATTCTGTATCTAGTTTTACCTCTTTGGTATAAAGTGAAATTGTAAAGGAGACTTTGTCTGCTAGATTTATGCTCTCTCTCTCTCTCTCTCTCTCTCTCTCTCTCTCTCTCTCTCTCTCTCTCTCTCTCTCTCTCTCTCTCTCTCTCTCTCAAGACAACAAAACCATAATAGTGAGGACGTCCTTACAATATGTAGAAGAAACTGCATACATACACGTATGTTACTGTAAAAGCAATTGTAAGTATAACTATAGGGACATCTATATATATAAATGTGTGTCTAATAATTTACTTTTAAAAACGGATTTATTTAAGAGAGAATATTATTTAGGACATTCCCCACACCACTTCCCTGTAACTAATCTAATATTTTGTATCTATATCTTTCACATGCCGTGGGTCACGTATATGGCGACGTCAATGTGAGGACAATTTGTTTCCTCGCAATGCACTTTTTTACCTCATAACTCTTGTCAAATGGTTAAAAGTTTTCCTCATTATACACATTAAATCATCACACGGGCGCGTTACTTTAATACTGGAACATATAACACTGAATTGCAATTATGAATTATATTCCTACCTCTCTTCTTGAAAATAAATAATAAAGCTGCAACGAGCAGTATTAGAAAACTTCCAAATGTCACTAAGGGAATTATTATTTTGTGGGCACTGCCATCTGTTGTCGTCGTCACTTCTCTGTAATACAATAATGGATATACAGATGTCATTAACATTTCACATTTTATATCTCTTGAATACAGACGCATATATAATTCAACAACTTTATCTTTGTGATAACATAGTATAATATATATGTCTTTATAAGAGAACAAATGTATGTATACCATGTTGTTTGAGTGTAACATCTACGAAAACCGCTTCATATTCTTTAAGAAAGGATTTGAAATCTTTATCACGACTCCTTATAAGCAAGTAAGCAGTTTTAATCTAAAGTTGGAACAGGGGATGCTTACTCCTCCTAGGCACCAGACCCAACCTGTTGTGTCCAGGGGTCCGTGATTGCCCAACTCATGTTTTTGTATTCTATTTAGGACTTACACGAGATTGATCACTGTTCGTTATCTTTGCCTTTACAGTGAACAAGCAACAAGCAACATATCATAAAGCACATTACATAAATAGTCAAATCATAAACTTGCTAAGTCATGAAACAGACAATTTTCAAATAAAAGATATACAAACATGTTTATTGAATCACAATGCATGCATAAACATACAAAGACTAACCACATAAGTAATAAGGGAAAACAAGGTATAAAACATACCCCAAGTACAGTGAAATAAAACCAGGTAATAACAATGTTAGATCAAACATTTAAGATTAAAGCAGGATAGGCTGACACTTACTAGACCTACATTTACTATTTCATTTATAGAGTAAATTGACAGTATCATTAGAAAATGTCTGAAATAGTTAATATAAAATGGCGAAGTAACAAAGTATTAAACGTAATCATAGTCCGAAAAAAAAAACCCAATATAAAATCGAGTGTTTGGCAACACGGACCTTCGACAAAAGCGAAGGCAGGATCAGGTGCCATGGAGGAGTAAGCATCCTCTGCTGACCGGTCACACCCACTGTGAGGCCGTAGTCGAAACAAAAGTAAACCAGGTTACCCGTCGTCAAATCTAGCACGAAAATAACAGTCTAACAAAGGATATGAAACAAATAAGTCAAATATGATTTAGTGATGCTTTGACATCGCAAACAAGGTCATTATAGCGACCGTAGAATTTGAAAAATGATGACTTTAAACGAGATTCGTTATAGCCCTACAACATCAACTTTTTAGTTAGTTGTTGGCCTCGCTTTGAAAAATCCTCATACGCATGACATGCTCTAGTGTATCGACCGCATCAACTAGGAGATATACACACTATAAGAAGGTGATAGTGGTATATTACTACATATACATTGAAAGGGAAAATTCACGATTGCAAAGTTAAAGTCATCACGCTTATCATATAAAGTAGTTGTCAGTCTGTCATTAGAGTCAATATGAAGTAAAATATCCACATATGAAGCAGATATCTCAGATTCTGTTGTGACCTTTGTTTCAAGTTAGTCGGGATTGCTTCTTTATAATAAGCAAATCTTATAATGTGAACAGGTTGTCTTTGTGAATAATTTGAAAAACGTTCTAAGCGCACTCTCCTGCTTGTAATGACTATTATTGTAGCAGATTTACTGAACCTTCATAGGTGTTTTTGAAATCATCGTAAATTAAAAAGGTTTCTCTTATATCTTGTTGATTCTGTGTGCATTTTGCTCAGTGCACAAGTGACATGTCAATAGGCAATAACAAAAATTGGGCATGATAAATAAAGTGGTATATTGTTACATTGCCCAATTAGCTTACCTAGTCATGATGGGTATAGCAAAAACGAATATAAACTGGTATATATACTCTCATTTCCACCCAATGTTGAATACTGGAATGAACAACTTTAATAAAAGTTGTCATGGTGTATCTTGATTTATTTACGTCTACATCTTATTGTAATCAGTAGTTAAAACCAGTATGTAAAGAACAGCCTTACGATTTTCGTGAAATATGTGATAGTTTGATGGATTGTTTTACGTCCCGTCCAGAAGTTTTCACTCACATTACGTCGTCAGTTGTAGATTAAGTACTACACATTTTACTACAATGTTGTGCCAATCTTTTGGCACAACATGATACTTTTATAAAGTTTTTACTTTCATAGTTTGGATTTCCAACATTTCGTCTTGAAGCATCACTAAGAGAGCATATACTTTGTCGAAATGCGCATTTTTGGTGCATAAAATATTGCTACCGTATATTATTTAGTATTATGACCCCGTGGGTCGGGTTTGCTAGGTGACTGTTAGACCGAGGGTCTCTATCAGCCGTTGTTGTAACTATATCTAGCTTAAAATCGCATATGTATTTAAATGAGTGGTAATATAGAATTCATATCCAAATTAAGGATGTATTCCCTCAGGCATTAGCTCTGATCCTTCAGTTGTTTGGCCACAGTTTGGCCACGATGATATTTATGAAAGTATTACTTTCTCATGATTTCGAATGATTCAAATATATTGGATATGACATACATGAAAAGAGAACATAATTTGCTCGAAATGCCATCGTTGGTGCATAAAATGGTAGTATATTATTTATATTTAGACCTACTTTAGGCCATGGATGAGCAGTGAGGGTTCTTTAGTGTGCCAACACTTGTCGTGATAACGGTCTCCGATTTCAAGGTCTTATCTGAAACACCCATGACTCCCGCTTCTAAATGCCGACCGTTTGGAGAAGGACAATTATTACCCATTTTCACATCTTAGGTGACTTCCTGTTTGCAAAGCGTTGTTTATTACAAAGTGTATCATATATCCATCACAGAATTTGCGAACTGTTACCGGTACTTTAAACGAGACATTGAAGCCATGCAACATCAACTTATTCGTAAGAAATCGGTCTCGAGTTAAAGATCAATCATACTCTTACGTATCGAATCAGTTTAAAAAACCTTTATGCATGTGATGTTGGAAGTTTGCTAAATAAGTTTAAAATGGAGAGGCTGAAACCATCTCAATTGTCAGTTTACTGTTGGTATTTGTGTTCAATGAAATATTCACATATGAAGCAGATATGGATATGGAAAACTGATTTATTTTGAGTTTACTGGGACATATCGATTCGATATATGAATGAAAATAAAAATTGTTGATATAAAAAAAAGTCAGTGATATTCTTCAAGTTTCGAGTTGAAAGTCACAAGTATGTGTATGGAATTGACTTAGATTGTTGGTAGAGGTGATATAAGTCCGATGTTTGCTTAATTAATTCCTGTCAATATCATTTGGGGAAACACGTACTTGTAAACTATGTACATTCATAAAAATGTATAGTTCTTACATGCACATAAATACTTGCCTCTGCTTTACGCATGTCTCATCGGCTCTGAAACATCCTTTCAATGTATCCAACTGCAGACAATTCTGATCTGGAACATTAACATCAGACAAATATAAATTTATAACAAACTCGGTTAATTTATAAGGTTCCTGTGTGGTTGGGTCTGAAAACATCCAAGAAATTAAAGACACTTAATGTAATAATTGTTGTCTACTGATTACAAATGTCCACATTTCTTTTTCAAATATTACGGAACTTTCGATTTTGTGCAATAAAGATATTGTCGTATCTTGTACCATTACACAAAATTTGAATCTAACTCTCACAATCTACACACATTTGTATAGTTCATTGCTTCTGTATGCTGTATTTGGACATCCGTCTGTAAACCCCGAACAGTTGTATACGTCCACATAATTTGAATCCAGTAAAATCCAACAATGGCCTAAAAGAACAAAATTATACACACAAAATGGACACAATTATCAATTCTAAATAACAAACAGATGTAAGTAAACTATACCTATAAACACAGTCTGTAATCAATACAAGAAAGATTATTTTAGTTCATTGTAACCAAAGGAAAACCCTTAAAAGACCTATCCAACAGGGCATACACCTACCAAATGCGTTGAAAAAAATGATATGGGAACCATCAAAGGGTTCTAATTATGAAACGTTTCAAATCAGTTTACCAAACATAAGACATGAGGATTTCACCTGACCCCATATATATCCAGGGACCTGTGTTTGCCCATAAATGTTCGTTATCTTCACCTTTTCATGTGCTAGTGATTATGACAGCTCATTTCTGTAGAAAATATACCTCCTGAGACGAAAGTAGTTGGCTGATCGTAACAGAACTCAACCAGTGTTGTTTGGTGTTGATTTGAGGTACACTGGTATCTGTCTGCAGGGGTGCAGTTTAAGTCACGTGATGCCTTTTCCCATGACGATAGATCTGTAGGGCACCTGTCCACCACCCTCACATCAATCGTCTTTATAGGCTGACTCTGTTGACATAAACAAACTGTACATCTCAGAAATATTGGGATTTTTCATAATCTTTTTTTTTAATCATCACCTGTAAATTGCATTTTTTTTAAAATATGTTTTAAACTCTGTTCAGCAGTAAGGGCCCTTCATGGGAAAACATCATGCCATTAGACTTACGTTTCTTTTACCAAATATTTTGTGAAGTACTAGTATGCATCGCTATATGTTTTATTGATTCGGGTCTGTCGCGGCCTGCCATCGACCAAACGTTTTACTGACAGTACTATTACAACTACAATGTATGTAGCTACGGGACTGTTGTAGAATTTCCATTATTAGAAAACATTGTGAGGGAAATCGTTTGAAGTATGCAATTCGAACGTTTTCAAAACTCTGCATGTTTTAGAGGTTGTTGTGTTCCCTCAAACCTGCTTCATTTCCAACCTTTTCAACATTTTCAGATTTCTGTATAAAGACTACAATGCCTTCATTCTTTAGCACATATTTGATACCCGTTTCAATGACTACTCATAAAATAGCATTGTTTGATTTGTGCAAACTTCAGTACCTTAATTAATGCTCAAAACAAATTTCCTTCAAGGTTCATTTCAGATGGACCTATAGAACGCCTCAACTGCTTTATGTGAACAACATTCATGTTGTGATGATGCTTCTTCATATGATGATACTTTGTAGTTTTAAGGGGCATGGGCACTATTGAGTTAAAATGTTTAGATTTTAGATTTTCAATTTTAATTTCATCAATGCTCACTTATGGTATTTCAAATGGTCAACAAATATTTGAACGCCATTTGTTGACTTTCAATTGTCTTTCAAGCACTTCCAATTGTTTGCTATGTAAACAAAGCTCGAACCTTGTTTTTATTTACATAAAGATTGCTTCACAGAAAATACTATGTTTAAAACATAATGAGATGTGAGAAACACTAGAAACTATTTAATTGTGCTCAGAAAGAACTTGTAATTTGAAAAAAAAATCTGCTTTAAATGGAACGTATACTAGCATATTCCATAGAGGTAAACTAAACATGACTTAAAATTAATTGTCAAGAAGGTCGATTATTTTAAAAATCCCTGACAAAACATATTTTTAGGTCACCTGAGTAAACTCTGGTGACCTATTGCGATTGATCGTCGTGCGTCGTCCGTCGTCCGTCGTGCGTTACAAATGAACATTTTTTAACCTTGATACCACACCAGTTCCAATCTTCAAATTTGGCATGAGCATCTTTGGGGCAAGGGGCACATTAAATGTAATTTCCAGGGTCTTTGCACCCTGGGCTTAAGGGTGGGTGGCAAAACTCCAAAAGTGACCAATTTTGTCAGAAATCTCTTCTTAACAACCGAATGTTCTGAAGAGAAACCATGCAATGATGTAGAGCAAGAATGCTTTTAACCAAAATTTGTAAATTGGTGATCGGGTAGGGTTCTGACCCCCAGGGCGGGGCCAACATGGTAATTAGCGTTTACTATAACATTTGAAAAGCATCTTCTTACCTGCTATTGATTATGGAACTAAATGGATGTTTTGAATAAATAGGAAGCCTTTTATCAATTGAAATTTCTCATGATCTAGGGTAGGGTAGTATTAGTGGGGCCAAAATGGTCAATGATGAAATGTGTTTAACAATTGAACATTTTAACTCTTCTGGATAACCACCAGTTCAATCTTCAAATTTGGCATGACACACTTGGGACAAGGGGCACATAAATTATAATTTTCAGGTCTCTTGGACCCTGGGTGGGGGTCAGACTGCCCAAAAGTGACAATTTCAAAAAATCTTCTTAACACCTCCACATGTTAGAGAAACCAAATGCATAGTGATGTAGAGCAAGAAGGCCTATACCCAAAATTGTAAATTTGGTGATCCCTGGGGGTGGGTTCTGACCTGGGGGGGGTGCAAACTTGGTACATATTGTTTATTGTAAAACATTTTGAAATGACTTTTTTCCAATGCTATTGCTAGTGGATGTGAAAGTTCATGAATATTTGGAATGAGAAGAGGGATGCCTTTATTCATAATATACCCCTGCCAACAAGTTGGGGGGAGGGGTTATGGAATCAGGTTGTCTGTCCATTACCGTCTGTAGAAGAATGTTCCCGCTTTTAGTGTACCTTTCCACCTAAAGTCACCATATCATGCATATGGTTCTAACCATGACAGGTGTTCCTATTGTTGGGGTCAAAAGAGCGAGGTCGAGTTGCATGGACATCAAGTAGCATTGGTTCGGGTTCCAAGCATCTACCTTTCTACCCGAGTCACTATATAAAATATATACTTAGACGAAGATGTTCTTATTGAATTTTTGGTAACAGGTGGCAAGCTCACTGGACATTAAGTAGCATATGGTTCATTAAATTTGCCGTGTGAAATTGAAATATATCTTCATGTAATATAGAAAATTATATCATAATTTGGAAATATATTAACAAGTGATTTAAAAATATCGTATTGAGATTTAAGAATGCAAATATGACAGACTCCTTGTGTGGGCTAACTGATACTCAGTGACCGTTAAGGCCTGTGGGCCTCTTGTTTTTTTCATATCGTGTATTATAACAAACACACCGAATACGGCATTTATACCTGTGTTTTATCAGTCGAGGCTGCTTACGAGAATTGAAACGTTTTTCAGAATGAAATTTATTGACAAAGGCATTATGCCTTTTACGAAAGCTAGTTGTAAAATTCGCAAGGTATAAAAGAAGAAGGCCAAACAACGAAAATAACCGTTAAAGGGACATGGACACGTTTTGAACTAAAAATATTTAAATTTTAGATTTTAAAATGCTTAATTATGTTATTTCTAGTGGTCAGTAAAAATGTTTAAGTCAGTTGTTGAATTACAGTTAATATTAAGATAAAGCAGCGTCATAAATCTTCGCCTGTAAACAAGGCTCGAGCCTGTTTTATGTTTACAAAAAATTGTCGTATCAAAATATAATGTTTAAAACAATATGAGATGTGAGAATCACTAGACACTGTTTAATTGTTTAGAATGAACTCCAATTGCAAAAAGCTGCTTAAAAGGAACATTAGTAGCAATCAAGATAAATAAGCTAAACCAGTCGGCTGTTTACATAACAAATAATTGTAAGTGTTGTATCTCACTGAAAAGTAACAGATGACGTTCAAATTTTTCCTGACCATTTACTTTAAACGAGCATTCTAAACATTAAAATTGACAATCTAAAATTTGAACAATTTTAGTTCAAAACGTGTCCATGCCCCTTTAAACAGTCTGAGTGGATAAAGGAAAATATATTGATGTTGATAATGACGGAGTAATTTGTTCAATGTTTTAACAATTTAAAACAAGTTAACTTTTCCTTTCAATTACTTCAAGAATTCAACATCAATTTAGGGAGCAGCGCGAACAGCGTTCCCGAGTTGTTTCCAACATAACTAAAGTCCCTATTACTAAGACTACTCCTCAAAATGTCGCCAAGACTGGACATGTTGTATTGTGTACATTGAACTGTAGATCTACACGGAATAAAACATTGTCCATCAATGAATTCATCAAGTCTAACAATGTCGACCTCATGGTGATGACAGAAACATGGCTAGGTTCTGAGATAGATAAATCCATTCTAGCCGAACTAACCCCAGAGGACTACATAGTGATCCAGAAACCTAGATTAACACGTAAAGGTGGTGATGTGGCGATCGTCCACAGTAATGCGATCAGCATGAAGCCGATACGCCAGGACGTTTCATACTCTCATTTTGAACATTTAGAGTGCTCTGTTTGCGTCCAAAATGAACATATCCGTCTCTGTGTCATTTATCGCCCACCACCATCTAAAGCAAACCATTTTCGGAACTCGGTGTTTTTTGAGGATTGGGCACAAGTTTTGGACATCCATGTTATAACACCAGGGGAAGTGATAATTACTGGTGATCTGAACTTTCACCTAGACAACACACAGAACAACGGCGCCAGGAAGTTCCTTGAGCTGCTGGAAGACCGGGGAATGTCGCAGCATATTTGCGAACCAACGCATATCCGGGGGCACATACTGAACGTTCTCATAACCAAAACGGACAGTCGAATTTTGCTTGGCAGGCTTCTAGTTGTAGATCCTGGATTATGCAACAACAAAGGCAACTCCACTGGGGACCATTACACAATTCGCTCACTGCTTAACTTCACCAAGCCTCCCAGGAAGCGAAAAACTGTGATATTCCGAAAGCTTTCCAGTATTGATATTGCTCTTTTTACCTGTGATCTAAATGAGACGAGTGTTCTCCGCACTCTAGAGCGGTCTAACGATGAACGTACTGACAGCTACAATAGGACCCTCAAACAGACACCCGATAAACAAGCTCCTATAAGATCTAAGGAGATAAATGTGCGACCAAATACACAGTGGTTTACTGATGAGTTGTTAGCAGCCAAATGAAAGCGTCGACAAACAGAGCGAACAATAAGACGAACAAAACTGAGTGTCCATAGAGAAATTTTTAAGGAAAATTGTTCTAAAGTGACCAAACTCTTGCTAAAATGCAAGAAAGATTATTATGTTGGCAAAATTCAAGAACTTGGAAACGATTACAAACAATTATACAAAATCATTAATAGACTTATGAGAAATAAAGATGATTCCATTTTGCCAAAACAGTGATGAAGACCTTCCCAAAAAATTTTGCGATTTCTTTTTGGGAAAAATTAAGAAAATTAGAGACGACCTATGTCCACCTGTTCTGTCTCCATCTATGGATGATTCATTACGAGCTGATGTCTAGTTTGTCGGTGTTACTCTAGATGTCTTTAATCCTGGGTCAGCCACGGAAATCCGGAAAAAATATCATGAAAACACCTCCAAAATCTTGCGAACTAGATCCAATTCCAACTAATCTGCTTAAGCAATGTTTGGATTCTGTGCTTTCTATTATTACTGAAATCATAAACAGATTAATTTTACACTCAACAGTGCCATCCTCGTTTAAGAATGCCATTGTTCGACCATTTATCAAGCGACAAGGGATAGACAAAGACGAATTTAAGAATTATCGTCCGGTATCCAATTTACCGTTCTTATCTAAAGTCCTTGAAAAAGTGGTAGCATCTCGATTGGACAAACTCCTAGATATAAATGATCTCAACGATCACGTGCAATCTGCATGTCGCGCTTGTCACTCTGCCTAAACTGCCCTACTGCGTGTGCATCACGACATTGTGTAAGCATTTAGATGGAAATTCTTGTGTGACCCCTTGTGATGCTCGATTTTTCTGCCCTTTGATGTGATAGCGTATGGAATATTCTTATGGAATATCTGGAAAAGCATAAGTCCAGGCGTTTTGTGCAGATTTTTGGCGGAA
>CAJDSM010038612.1:0-14981 GCA_903981925.1 Ostrea lurida
CTAACCTATATGGAAAATATTTCCTCTTTTAAACAAGAATAACACTTTGTACTAACACATATATTTTCTACATAAGTAATATATAAGTATTTTATGAAAATCACTTTGGTTTAAAACTCTCTGATTTTAAACGTGTACAAGACAGTTATAAAACTCGTTCCCATTATTGGATTCGGCTCTCACAGAGGCAAACTGGAATAGAGCCAACCTGCTCCTTAAGACTTGGCCACTTCATAAGCTCCCTAAGCCTCTGAAAACAGGTTTGACTGTATTTATTTGGAATAATATTGACCCCCTATTATGTGCTCCAACATTTACCCAGAATGTTATTTTTGAGCAAACTATTATCGACAAAATCAGGAAACCTTTTCTGCCAGTGGTTCTTGAAAGAAGGATTTTTTAAAGATTTTCCCTATAAATCATATGATAAACTTTGATCCCCAACTGGCCCCCCATGTAATACCCCCTGGAACGTTTGTTCATGATTTGAACAAAACTATTGAATCCCACTATATCAGAAGCTTTCATAAATTCAGCTTTTCTGCCCATGGTTCTGGAGAACAGACGGCGGGAGAAACGATTTTCCCTATAATAATGCAACTTCTGATCCCTACTGGAGCCCCATTGTACCCCCGGGGTCTAATTGAACAAACTTGAAAGCCTCCAATTAGAAGCTTCAATCAACGATATTCAAATAAAGAAAAAAAAATGAATAAAGAATGAAAGGATGAACAACAAAATACAATCGAATAAGATCAAAAAACATAAAAGCCAATAATAAATAAATGTCAGCTTCCATTGCCCAGTGTCCTCGGAGATTAAGATTTTAAAAAAAGATCCCTATAAAATCATATGTTTCTTTATGTTTTTTTTTTTATTTTTTTGTTTTTTTCTTAATTTTTTTTTTTTTATTCTTTTTTTTATTTTTTTTTTTTTTTTTTATAAAACTTGATCCCCTATTGAGTAGACGGTCATCATGCTCAACCTGCGTACCCCCGGGCGGAGTGCATATATATTCAACAAAACTGACATCCTCCCCCTATAATCAGAAGACTTTTTCATAGAAATTTTCATTCTTGCCCTGTGTTCTTGGAAGAAAAAATTTTTAACTGACATCACCCATTATTTACATTTTGCGTGATTTACCTCCCTTTGACAGTTATCAGAAACGCCCTGACGGGAGACCTGAGGTCGCTCATTTGAAAAAAACTTGAATCCCCTTCCACCAAGGATAATTTGTCCAAGATTGGTGGAATTTGGACCATGGGTGTCTGGGAAAAAGATAATAAAATGTTAAAAGTTTACGACAATAACGCGAGAACGAAAGACAACGGAAAATTTTGAATGTGACCATCATCAGAAAAAAAAAGCCCTATACTTATGCTTTCAGAGACTACAACGTCAAGTATTTGACGTCCCCCTTTAAAAAATGAATAAACTCAAATCCAAATTGATCTGATCTGTTACTTGGAGGCTATATTTGCCAAATAGCACATGTTACAATAAGAATGCTTCAAAATGGAATCGCAAGTAAGTTGTGAACAAGAGGCCCATTGCCACATCCACTCACAATATGCAGCACAGCTGCTTCACTAAGATAAAGAGCAGCCAGTAGTTTGGATTTTAGAATTACCACTGCTTGACTAAATAACCTTATGATATGGAGGGAGGCAACATTCTGAAACCAACAAACAAAAAAAAAAAAAAATAAATCTACTTCACATATCAGGAAGCTTTCCAGCGTAAACCAATCCACCTTCTGGTCAATGAAAAAAAAAAAAAAAAAAAAAAAAAAAAAAAAAAAAAAAAAAAAAAAAAAAAAAAAAAAAAAAAAAAAACCAAAAAAAAAAAAAAAAAAAAAAAAAAAAAAAAAATAAAAAATAAAAAAAAAAAAAAAAAAAAAAAAAAGATTTTAAAATCTCTATCTGCAATGCAAAACTTTGATCCCTTTTGGGCCCTCATTTACATACCCCGAGTGTCATGATGTAGCTTCTGGAACAAAAACCCAAACTTTTGTTGGAACTCCACGTTATATATCAGAAGATTTCATATAAATTTCAGCTTTCCTGACCCCCCAACGCACTTGGTTCTTGAGGAAGCAAGTATCTTAAAAGATTTCCCCTATATATCTCATAGGGTTAAACCCTCTATCCCGCCATTTCAAGCCAGCGGATTTTTTTACCCCTTGAACCAGGATAAGTAAAAACGGCCTCTGGATGCCAGTTCAATATTCACACTTGGGTTACGATCCTTGGTCCAAAATATGAATTTTGCCATTATTTCAGCAGTAGTAACCCCCATCTTGTAGAAGCCCCACCACCCCCGGAAATATAGTCGTAATTCGCGGCCACATTGTACTGGCAAAAATATTTAATTTAAGTAAACCTTAAGTACTGATCCACAGTGGCGGATCAGGATTTTGTCGAAAGGCGGGGGGGGGGGGTGTTCGTTGAAAAAGGAGCCAATAAGGTTTAAGGTCTGGGATGAAGCCAAAGTGGGGGGCCCAGGGACAGCTCTTCGGGTTTTTAGAGCTTTTAAGTTACTTTAGAGCGTGTAATTTAGCTATATCAATCTATACATTGATAATTAAGTGTTGGTCACAAAAGGGGGGCCCGGGCCCCATTGGCCCCATCTAATCCGCACGGGAACCATGCGACCTAGGTTTAAAATAATAGGTATATATTTAATAAACCCAACCCATGGACCTAAAAAATAAAAAATTAAGGATAAAAAATGAAAGCCACCATCCCATCAAATAAATTCGGTTGATACGCTTACCCCCGTTTTTGAGTTATTTCTGGATATACATATAGCCCTCAATAAAATATCCTTTTTGTAAGAAATCTTCAGCGGTCCTGCAATAAGAGCTTTTGCTATAGGATTGCAGTTGTTTTTGTCTCAAGTGCCCGATATGCAGCATAAATCGATCGGGTCACGTCGGCGAGTTGAGCCGTTGTTCTCATTCTCACCAGGTTGAATAATGTTGATTGATTCGGAGCATCAGGCGGAAGTTATTACTTGCTCGGGCGTGGCTTCGGCGATACGGTAATTACGACCACACACGCGATTCATCAAATATCCCCCGTCCAAAAACTCGAGAATGTATGTGATATCCTTGAACCCCCTGGGATAATCTCGAAGTTTTGTTTCGATGAGTGTCCCTCGGGACTTCGAGCTCGAGTTATTTTAACTGTATATTGACAAATAGCCAATATGGTCAAAAATCTACAAAGTGAACTCGCTACGCTCATGAAAGCTCAATGGCAGCAAGGAGGTTTTGGCTATGGAGATTAACAAAAAAACCCAACCCATAGCTTTACTAGGATGTTTGATTTTATGTCCGTGATCGCAGTCAGGGGGCATATTGGTTTTTGTCGACTGTGTCTCTCATTCATAGTCTGAAAACTTTAAACTTGTGCTATAAGGCTTTGAAATGGTAAGTTACTTAGGGCTTTGATATTCATATGTATGTTTACTTATATGACAAGACCTTTGCCGTGGGTTACCAAAATTGTTTACCTCCTGAGCCTTGGACGTGACCTTTACATTTATAGATAGAAGACTTGAGGAGACTTTAGCTATAATCTTTTGAATGGTTAATTAAGTACTAGGGCTTTTGGTATTTCACCTGTGTGTTCCGGTTTGAGTTCGTGGGATGACAGAACCTCTTCCGTGCCGGAAGGTACCACAATTTTTTGACCTCCGACTCCTTGACGTTTGTCTTACCTTATTAAAAACTTTTTGCCTTATAAGTTAGGGCATATAACTTTTGCATTGGGGGGTACTATCATGCAGGATCGACATATAACGGTTGCTCCGAATTGGCCCGACAAGTGAAAGCTCTTATTCGGACAAGTGACTCATACACACTATGTTTGGATCGGGCAAGATGTGTATTTCAGGAGGAAAAGTTACTTATTTTTAATTGTTGCATTTAATTTTGAATATACGAAAATTAGGGACAGTCTGACTGATCGGCTGCGGTAGTTTTTGTTATGTCAAAGTTCTAGAAGGTACATACCTACTTTATTCTATTCAATAGAGAGTACTTGACGACCACGTACGACTTATCTAGTGCTTTAGTGAGGAAAATGGCGGGCTTCACCGAGGAGGAATACGTTTGCGAAAAGTTAAGACGAAAGAAAAAAGACGAAAGTAGGAGAATGATAAGAAATCCCAATCAAAAAAATGAAAACGCGATTTCAGGGATGACATTACAAATTTACGGGTTAAGTGAATTTGCTTTTACCTTAGGCCAGGGCTGTGCTTTGTAACGTACATGTATACTTTTGGTGAAAATTCACGGCTTTATTTTTCATTATCGCTGCCGGCACTTGTCTTTGTTTCTTACCGGTAAAACAAATTACCGAAATTGAAAAGCAATCTATGGGAGACATTCTTATGACGAACTTGAATAAAAACCCCATTTGTTTCACACTTTAGAGGTTATTTTATTTTTATTTCTTTTATACAGTTAAAAATTTTGGACAAAGTAAGTTTTTTCCTTCGACTTAGGAATAGTTTTAGATATACTGGCCCGATGGAAAGTAGAATAAAGTTACGTGTCCCATATCCCCTTATACTTCAGGGCTTTGATATTCACATACTCGTAACCAAGGAATATTTGCATCCTCCTGATCCTTGACGTTTGACCTACTTTCAAAAACTTTAACCTTAGCAGTAATTTTGGGGGATAGAGAAAGTACTAGAGGCTTTGATATTTCACAGATACATGGAGCTCGTTCCTTGATGACAAGACATTCCGTGGGTACCTAATTTTTGACCTCCTGACCTTGATTCTTGAACTGTTGACCTACGTTTTCAAAAAACTTTCAACATAGCCAAACTTTGAATGGCAAGAGGAGTAGTTTAGGGCATTCACATTTCACATGTGTATTCCTTATGACAAGACCTTTTTATCTGTCACAAGAATGTTTGACTTTGTCAAATTGACCTTGAATTTTCACCTACATTTTTAAAAACTGTAATATACATTGCACAATATACTGAAGTCTTTTGCAGATGAGTAAGGGATAGACCTTTCATATTTCACATGCATTATAATCCTTATGACAAACTCCTTCTACGGGGGCATTCGTGTTTCACAAACACATCTTGTTTTCTACATGCACCCCTGTACCCAATGCCATGGTTGTATTTTCACCCATATCTTTTATTTCTACTTTATTGATGAAATTGCCAACTACTCCTGTGCTCAGACATATAAGTACACCTTAAACTATCTTAGTTTTTGTCTTAGACATTGCACAGTCGCCATATAAACAAACTACTTACACTTATTTAACTTCTCTTCCGTCATCTTGAATTTGGACATAAAGAAAGGAAAAAAAAAAAAAAAAAGACGCTTGAGCTTAAAACAGTCAAAAACTACGTGCTTGCTGAAACTCCACGATTCGTGTCACCAAGTTGAAGTGAAACCGGAAAACAGTTTTACGCATGGGCAATAATACCGTTTCATTTAACTTCCGATAGGTCGTGTCAGTGGGTCTCATGTGAATCACCAAGACATATAGATCACTAAATCAGCTGTGGGTTCAAAATCTGGAATTTGTTTAGCCTTTTTCTGACGGAAATAAGCAAATATTTAAGTAATGTGAGAATTTCTTGTTTACGTTTTTCACAAACGATTCCAGTGGAGAGGGAATCACCTGTTTATTTTTAGAAACCCCCAAACATAACAATGGGGCTACTCTTTACAAGATTGTGGAGTTTATTCACAAATGAAGGTATGTTTACATTGGGTGTGGAAGGTAAATAGAATAATTTTGTCAATCATTGAATGATTTATACATTTTGAAAGGATAATCTTAAACACTTCCATTACAACTGATCATCCTTACGTTTTAGATCTACTTTCAGTTAAAAGTTCAAGCCAGTACGGACGGACAAATTATGTAATATCAAACGTGACGTTGGGGCACATTTACACCCCCCTCCTTTCCCCATCCTTATAACATGATGATATTTACCGTTTTCTTTCTGAATCAATATAACACCTGGCCGTGGCGTAATTACATTAAATGTGATATTGTTTATTGCATGGCCCACTTGACGAAGAAAAAATTAAATATTTAACGGGTACAATGTCTATTGATGGCATGAATGATCACTTCTCTCCTATAATAGTTGATGGTCAGGCATTTTGAATTTTCTAGATTGTCGGCATCAGACTACTAGTCTAGAGTGCTGTTTTTTGTGTCCCTGTCAGATGATAATAGAGATTTTTAAATGGGCATGACATAGCGGGTGTTCAATACTGCTTCTGGGCCAAATGTTTATTGTGTAGGTTGACTCGTGATTGATAGAATAGGGGTTCACCAGTCCAACGAATTTCCAGTACGTCCTACCAAGTGTGGGGCCCAATGTCCTACAAAACTTTTCACTTCTAGCATAGCCGATATGAATGATGTAAAAAATCTGTCAAAGCAGGGATAGAAACTCCCAATTTTAACAACTCACAATTAATTGCTAGTCTTAAAATGTACTCGCAAGTTTGTCTGCATCCTGAGCATTGACTCAGGGAACTTCATGTTTTATAGTAAAAATTAGTATTTTTATTACTGCGATTTCTTTCTTATTATGTCGCCCTTTTGATTCAGGGGCATACATGTACATGTATAGTTTTTGGCCTGTCTGTCCATCTGTTTGCAAAAACTTTTAACATTGGCCATGAGATTTGAATGGTTTCATATTTCACATAAGTGCATGCTAGTATTCCTTATGACTGGTACTAGTGGTAGCAAAATTTTGGAACTCATTACCTTAACTTTGTACTTCAAACTACTTTCAAAAACTTTAACAGTAGCCATAACTTTGATAGCTAGTGCTTTCAAATTATTTCACCTGTGTATTCCTTTTCACAAGCGCCAGTGACAAGCCCCTTCCACTGGTAGTGCTGTTTGGGGACATCAGTCTCAAACACATCTTGTTTTGGTTTCCTTGGATGGTTACAATGAAATTTATGAAAGTTCACTTGACTTTTCATCTGTTAGTGTTATACTGTGTATAGATTATTTCATTTTCAAGGTTACGATTATCAGTTCACTGTTGTCACTTGTGTTTACATGTTACAGTAGATCATGTATCACACTTTTCTGATAAACATTGATAAAGCCCATAGTGTCATTCTGAACAATGCAAGTGAAAAAAAGCTAGATTATTAATTGTACAAAATACTACAAATGTAAGTTTTTTCCATTAACATTCATGAGCAACATTTTTTCATCATACATGTACACTGTACATGTACATTATATACAGTCATCAATCATATATATACAAAAACATTGACCCTCAGGCCTTTTTGACCCAGACCTTAATTCACATTGATACATTGTGTGTTTGCTGCACATTGTCAGATATTTACATGTATTGTTCCGGGATATGGGTTTGGATTGGAAGATGCTCCTATGAAACATGTCATAATGGTTTTCTTGGATGTAATAGGTTAATTAGCACAGTTTTTGGACATTGTGATGTAATGGAGTCATTTCAAGATTATTAAATGTGAATTCATGTTAACAAGTAACTAGGGTTATTTCACATCTTGACGAGGGCGCACAGGGCTTAAAATGCTTACCTGTGCTCAGAACAGCGGAACTGTGCTGCAAGTAAATATAAACAATTGCTGACTTTTGATTTGATTAACATAAGATTTGCCATTCAGCAGGAACAAGACGAAGGGTGTATTTGAAATCCTCATAAAAAATAATAGAATCTGACACTAAAAATTCAAATGTATATTATATGCCATGCCACACATTGAGTTTACATGCTGCATTTACAGATGAATTTAGGTGTAGCTGGACACTATGGTTTTCAGACAATAGTATTTACAGCTGTATAAAATGGCCTGCATGTGTTATTTTCATGTTGCTAAAGCTGTCAATGTCTACCTCGATCATTTGTCAGGAATAATTTGACATTTATATTGTGAATGCTGACAGGAAATATCACTAAAGGTTGAGTCACATTTCAAACGTATTTAATGTATTTTATTTTAGAACATAAAGTCATTATAGTTGGTTTGGACAATGCTGGAAAGACCACCATCCTCTATCAGTTGTAAGTATAATTAGACGATCATCAGTGCTGAATGTTAATTAATGTGAAATTTAATCGTTTATTAAAGGATGAAAATAATTTAATTAAATCTCAGCAATGAAAAATTGTAGCTGCAATATTTATGTTGCCCTTTCTTTCTATTTTTAAAAATGTCAGAATAAAAAAAATCGGAAAGAGATACACTATTGCAGCTAGTAGAAAAATGGAGGAATTTATCTTCATCTTTTAACATCATTATATGTTATAAGCGTTTAGTAAACGATCAGCTTTGGAAAACTTCATAATAATAAGGGTGAAACTCATCAATTTTGCCAAGTTACAAGTATTGTTTGAGTTGATTGTTTCCTCTAATATCACACCATGCTGCTGAAAACGAGAGAGATTGGATGAGACCCTCGTCCCTCCCTCAGTTAGGGTTCTGATATTCACTCGATCCACAACACTGTAGACTCTGATATATGAGACTATCGTCCCTCCCTCAGTAAGGGCTCTGAAATTCACACCACAATGCTGTAGACTCGAAGATCAGACCTGGAGGTTATAAAACTTTTGAGCACGTTCAAACTCAGTGATCTGAATCTTCATGAAATTTTGATATCCTCATTCTAATATTATGCTCAAACGTAGTACGTGCTCAAGATGTTTTTAGTATGTGTCGGAGTTTGCTCACAGCTAGTTTTACTTAAAATGAACACAGCTGTCTGTACATATATAAATGAATTGACACAGCGTACAAGTTTGAGTATGAGTATACGGAAAAAGTTTTATAACCCCAGGCCAGACCCTCGGTACCTCACCTCAGTGAGGTTGCTTCTAAAGTCACAACCACAATGCTGCAGACTCTTGATTATCCCGGACTCGGCTGTTACTAAGTGATCAAACTTTCGTCCCTCTCTCGGTTATGTTCTGTAATAATCCCTTCCCTCACTAACTTTTATCTATTTTTCTTTTTCCCCTAGACATGAATGCTATATAGTCAATAAATCATAAAAAGTGTATTCAGCAGTACTATTAGTACATGTAGCAAGTGATAATTGGTGTATCATGACGATCAATAAAGCTGTACACCTGATACAGGTGCTATAACGGAGATGTCCAAGTAATCCGGGGATTCGTCTGATTCTTTATCCCTACTTTTATATCGCCATCGCACGACAAAATAAAATATAACACCGACGTAAGAGTTGGAGGAATATCCGATTAATGCACAAGGTGCTTTCAGAGTTTTTCAATGTCTGTTTTGTGCATCAAGGCCATTTTAATCATTCCACCTGTCTGAATGATGACCTGCGCAAGTCACCTTTTGCCAGTTTGGGTGACTGACAAAGCTTCCGATAGGTAGATTTCACAAACTCTGTCCCGTTATACCTTAAATGTGTTAAATAAGTGTATACCAGATAATATCGTTATATATGCAGATAGGAGAGAGAAAAAATCTAATTACCATACACCTGTCTGAGTGTCAAACCACAAGTGACCTAATTATATCTGGTATTTCATATTCAGCACTTTCCTTGTGAGTTAATTTAATTGTTAATCAGCTAACATGTAATGATTAATACACAGAGATTCTTAGTAATGTAATTAATTTCTATAGATGATTTCATTTCTGTAATAATTTAAAATACTCACAACAGCATGCTAGCCTGTGAGTCTGTAGGTAAAATTCTGAACATTTCCCCGTATTCAATCTACAATTTTAAATAAAAATAGAGTTGTCTTAATTTGGCAATACATAATTCATGCAAATTATTTGCATGCTTGACTTCGATACAAAAGTATATACTTCCTTTTCATTGTTCTGTCATAATTTAATGTAGCACTTCCTAAATGTGTGAACTGAACAGAATGATTGAAATGCTTTAATTGTGCTGCAGATCTATTTTAATAATACTCAGGCTATAGTGACGAGTGGAAGGCGAGATCAGCTGTGGGTATCTGAGGATGGATATATACAACTGTAGACCTATTGTTAAAATAATTACATATAATCAATGAGGAAAACTCAGGAAGTACTGTAGACATATTGTAATTACATGCAGGGATATTATCTCAATATCAGGAGCCTTTCCAACTGTGAAATATTAGTGACATTTGCTGATTCTTATAAAGAAGTAGTTAGAGAAAAAAAATTCAGCACATTGCTTATAAGGTATATCTAATTGGACTCCATCTGACTTTCAATTTAATTAAAGCAGTTATTAGTCCCCTACCGGTTTGTTAACAGCTTTTCCTCATGTAAGTAAGGTTTGCGCCATTTCCAATATGTAGCGAACAAGTCATGTTACATAGCAATATGTTCAGGAGGAATTTGTCTTTTTAAAAATGGACTTTTAAAAAGAAATTGTCCATGTTGTTTTTATTGACCACATTGGCCTAATTTTGTGATGTTTTGCTTTTCTGGAATTTAGCAATTAAAAGAATCCTAGCTATATTAAAAACTACACAAAGCAAACTCACCGGTTCGAAGGAGATATAATTTTTGAAAAGTAGTATTACTTATCAAGTTATGTAATTGGTTGATGAAATTTGAATTCAAAGCACAAAAATAGCACTTTCTCTATCTTTGTAAAATTCAAAGTGGTTTGCCATGGCAACAAAAAGAAACAGCTTTGTTAAGACCTAGTATCACAAAAAAATTCACTGTTTTAACATAAAATTTCAATCATAAAGATTAGTAAAAGCAAATAAAAAGATTATACCAATCGGGCTTTGTGTGTTCCATGGTAACCATAAACATTATTTTGTTGGTGCGTTTTATCACTACGTTTTATCATTGTACGACTTTTAATGGGTGTATTGAATATTTTCAATAACAAAATATGACTCCAACCCGAATGAAAAACTATTAATATCTATTTGTCAATATTGTCAAGTATTGCACTATCCCCATACCCCCCCCCCCCCTTTTCCCCTATTTATTTAATATATAGATCAATTAAGCTGACGATCGTTGAAGGTAAAATTATTGAATTTTTTAAATGATATTAAATTAGTCCGACTTTAGCCACAAAAATTATAAGAAATGAATTACCTTTGGTAGTGCTCTACCATAGAAATGTAATATTTAAATAAATTCAAGATTTGTTTAGTAATTCTATAAATGGAGTATTATCAGTATATATCGCCAATTTTCGACACGTTTTCCACGCTTCCGTTTCGATCGTAAATTCTGTGTTCATTGGATTGAAACTGTCTTTAAATACCACATTTGAAATAAATTTCCTCTTTTATTCCATAGCCTAGCTGATTGTTATATCTACATGACAGATAAAACGACTATCAACCTTCGCAACCAAAACAATATTGTTATTTTAGCCAGTCTTATGACGGCTCAAAAAAAAGGGCGGGGGGGGTAAATTAGTATAAATGACACTTTCGTAAATTGTTTTTATGCCCCACAAATCCCACGCCGTTATATATGTTCCTAAATTAGACCAACCAAAAATTAAGAATATTTATAAAATATACTGGAAAAAAAATAACTTGTTTGATCTTACATTATATCATATAGTCGTGCGACATGATCGACGTATTTCAACATTGCAAAATTCATGCACATAATAGGCTTCAGCAACAGGTAGTTAGAAGATGCCCATATCATTGAATATAAATAATAAAAGAGGTAAAGCATAATTTAGGCTAGCTTATGGTATTTATTTCAAAAATCTGGGAATTAGTACAAGTTCTTACGATGCTAGCTTTAGACCCGAAATATCGGACTTTTTGTCAAAATTGAGGATGTTATTCAAATGCAAACAATGATCATCATAACAGCTACAAAATAAATTCTACTTCCACTGCAATATTTACGTTGTTTCACACGGAATGTCAGCAAAGATTCTAAGTCGATCTTTACCATATCCTTTACAAAAAACTGATCTTGTGTAATATTCTAAATGCCGATGCCCAATTTTAATACAAAGTCACTGGCGACATAAATAGAAATTACCGTTAGCGCTTGCACATGCATTATAAAAATGGTAGACTCTTATTATTATAAAACAAAATCGTAATAAATGATTATTTGACAATTTTGTGATGCAGATTTACACTCATTATACCGCTGTAAAACTTAACAACGGAGTAAGCCTAAATAACAAGAAAGTATATGACATTCTTCATTTGTGTATTCAGAAGGACCTGTGATGCAGAGCTCTACGTAGTCGTGACACACTTATTTCATGCGTGACGTCATAATGTGGGTGACGCACTTTTTCATTTGTGACGTCACAAGTGGGAAATGTACGAGAGTACATCCAGAGTTATCTCCCTGTTTGTTGCAAAACCTGACCTTAAATAAATTGCCAAAAATAAGAAAAAAATAAAAAATAAAATTAGAATTTCTTTTGCAAATATTGAAACTTGTGGATCCCTGAAAGAGCTTAATTAACTTAAACACCTGCTTTTCAAACATTGGGGATGGGGTTTATTTCGGACCCCGTAATGAAATCCCCAAAAAAACCTGACATGTAAGGTGTACTTTAGAGTAAGGTGCTGAGTTTTTTTTTTTTTTTTTGAAGAGACACCAATTCTGCTTTCATTGTGAACAGCAGAGAAAATTGGTAGTGTCATGTCCGGTGTCTCCAGTGATTTTGACCTCGCTGTACCAGTGCTAAGAGCTTGGTCCACTTACCCCCTACTGTACAACACAGTAGATTCATTCTCCTGATAATACACTGGTCAGGTGGTTTTAATCATCTTAGGTCAGCACCCTTGAGGACTTGCAGGCTTTAGTTAAACAGCAGATTTTTAAATTGTGGGCGTGAACAATGCATATTTAAATTTCAATACACTCCCAGACTTGAACATAATACCAACTACACATGTGAATTTGGCTTGATGAATCAAGTGAACTGAGCAGGAAATGTGTAATTATTAATGTGATTTAAAAAATTATCAGTCTCAGCAGACAGCTAGACAAGATAAATGAATGCTCTTAGTAGGGCTCCATAGGAAGGAATCAAAATTACACTGCGCATTATGTTTTCATTAAGATACATTGTATTAAATCTTTAATGAATTTGTAAATTAATAAAAATTGTGACTGCTATTATACACGTATCGTCTGCAAACATAGCTTTGGCGTGAACACTTCCAAGACAACCAAACCTCAGAGAATTTTAATCTAATGACTTCACTCCCTGCAGCTTTTTAATCATATTATAAACTTATTGGATCTGTATATCAAATCATGTTTCCGTAGCAAATCAAAATCTACAGCAATTCACTATATAAGTCTTATAAATAAGGCCATACCTGTTTTATTCTTTGTTAAGCGTCAGGTCAGACTAACAAAACCTAATTACCTATCAGGAAAAAACAAACAAAAATACGAGATGTACTACTTATTGTAGGTGACACGACTTTTTTAAAATTTCAGCTTAAGTAGCACTTATGAGGATCAGATATCCAAAACATGCATGTCTGGTGCGCTAAATTTGACACATTAGGAGTAAAAAATGGTGATTTATAGCTTCCTAGTGAATGATATTTGAATGAACATTTACAGAAGGAAAATTGCGGAAATACACTGTTTGTTTTTTGACATCAGGGAATCGAAATCAAACTGCACACTGATGCTTAACAAAAAAAAGACTTGATCTGGCCTAGAGTTACATAATGTTATCTGTTGATGATTTCAGTTTGATGAATGAAGTGGTGCACACGTCCCCCACTATTGGTAGTAATGTAGAAGAGGTCATCTGGAAGAACATCCACTTTTTGATGTGGGACATCGGTGGTCAAGAAACGCTACGATCAGCATGGAACACGTACTACAGCAATGCTCAGGTGAGCTCACTCACATACTACAGCAATGCTCAGGTGAGTTCACTCATCTCTCACATACTACAGCAATGCTCAGGTGAGCTTACTCATCTCTCGCATACTACAGCAATGCTCAGGTGAGCTCACTCATCTCCTGCAACTAAGGGGACATGCAATAAGCATATGTGCAGTCATGTGTAGGGGTGAAACAAAATATCGATATATCGATACGTACCGGTATAAAGCTTTCTGGCGATATGCGATACAGAGGTGGGTCGATATTTCGATATAAAGTCAGGCTTGAAGTCTTGAATATTACGTCGGGATCGGCTAGTACGTTTAAAGAAAATGTCTTCCAACAATAAAAAAAGAAAGAAATATTTAGCAAAAAATGTAACTTGCAAAGAAACCCGTAATTGTGTGTCACAACTAATTTAGTGTCCATTTCTCTGTCATCACAAATTAAACGCGTACAATAAAAACAAAATCCCGTACACAGAAGTCTATCGATGAGGAGATAGCCCGATTATACGCAGGACCGTTGTAATTTAAAGTCTGTCTATCTTAAACTTTAATCTTTTTTGCGGACATTGCAGTCCTCTATTCATAATATATTCTTTGAATGACCAACAATTAAAAAGTAGGTTTATTTTACGGCAACATATGTAGCATTCGAAATGAGTTTCAATTCCGCAGGAGACATGTTTACGGAAAAGTGGGGCCTGTTTGAGTCCAAAAATGTCAAAACATTATTTTTAAAGAAAAACACGAACTTTTAAAAATATTATTAAAATTCATTACGAGACAATCAGCTATTATTTTCCTTGATGGACTTAACAAGACGTGCTGTAATTTTTTTTTTTTTTTTGAAAATAATTTTGAAAAAAAATTTGCTTTTTGCTCTCAAGTTGAATAAAAACACTTAAATGTTGATTAGATCCAATATATCGGATATCGGGACTTTGCATATCGTATCGAAATTTTGCTAGCAATACACAGCCCTAGTCATGTGTACATGTGAACATGCAGTTGTACAGTACGTTCAGCTCAGGTGGAACTTAATTTGCCCACGTATTGGCCACTGTGGACAATACACAGAGTGGGCATTTAAGGAAGTGATTGCGTGG
>CAJDSM010038613.1:0-18014 GCA_903981925.1 Ostrea lurida
ACGACACGCAAGAGGATGCTGAGGACCTAGTATTCTAACCCGGATCCTCACGGGTCCGACAACTCTGTGTAAGAGAATGCCATAACTAGTCGAAAAATAATTGGATCCTTCTGTCCTGACAATGTTTCCAGTCTATCCGGTTCACGATAACTTAACGGCATTTTAACCAATGTGAATTAAGACAATTTTCACATCATGCATTTTCTACCAATCACAAAGTTAGGAAGTGCTTAGTCCGGAGATTGTAAATCACTTCAACTATGTGTACCGTCTTCCAAGGAAGACGGTAATGATCAGCTTGGTATTAACATTAATGGATATTTTATTTTCTGTGATGGGTATACTTTTCTTTCAAAATCTGATTTTACAAATGCTTTTCTAATGTAAAAAGATGATAACGAACAGTGATCATTCTCAAAAGTCCTATAAAATATAAATTAAGATCTGGTAAAAAAAAAAAAAGGCATATAAATACATGTACATGATATATTAAGCATTCTCAGTAGTTAAATTACAGCGACTTCCGCTATATAACGGTACCAGTGGATGTGTGGATGGCTGTATGTAAAGGCAAATATAACGAACAGTGATCAATCTCGTAAGTCCCAAATAGAATACAAAAACAAGAGTTGAATACATAAAAATTGTTGAAATCACATCATGACAAACTTTTGATTTGTACTCTGAGCAAAACAAATTTAAAAAAAAAAACTATTTAAATTAATATGCATGCTGATAAATTCATAGATATTGCACACAATGGTTCATTTTTACCCCTTTAATGCTCTACGGTTTCTGCTATATTGTATTTAGAGATATACATTGTACATGTATCCTAAAATGCAAAGGGCTCCAATATAGTAGGGGGTGAAGCAAGGAATCTATTCCACAATAGGATTTTCTTCCTCTTCGGGGGGGGGGGGGTCTGTTCTAGCCAGTTTTTCAGTGAAATATTCTTCCGCCATAATCAGTTCTATGGTGGTGATGGTGGTGGGGGGTCCATAAGACCGGTATAGAAAAAAATATAACGATATGAAAAATCTTTGTGAAAATACATTATCTTGAATAATATTTTTACACTAGTTTTCAAACTTGAAATTTATCAATTCCTACTAAAGTGTTCTCTCTTTGTTCAGACACTATACACACTACGTCAGTTTAATCACTTGGCCTCGTTGTAGAGACTCGGTAGCAGACGAACATAGTCTACTGACAAACGTCACTTCCTCCCCTTTGACACAACAGTTTACTTCACCTTAAAAATAAAAAAAAAATATTTGCAGAATACACAATAGCAAAACATATGAACCATACCATAAGCAGTTGCGGGTCCAAAAAAAATTTTAGACGGAGGGGGCAGTACACGATAAGGTATTTGGGGGCTCTTTTTCAGACCCCCTGAAAGTACTGACTTCTGTCAAAAAAGACCGATATAATTTTATATTAGCAAATTGATGATACCGGTGAGGAGTGGAGGCATGCTCCCGGCGCTAAATCCGCCAATGATAAGTTCCATTAATTAACTTACCCGCAAGGCATTGAGAACTTCATTAATGCTGTGAATTTTGATGATTTTAAATATTCCATGATAAGGCCTGTACCACTTCCTCCATCCCCAAAATTATCAATTATGTTTCAGCTTTAAATCAAGTGAATAAATTGTGGATGAACTCAATGCAGTACAGGGGGGGGGGGGGGGGGGGGCTGTCCATTCCCTATCGTTGAGTATTTGTAAGATTCCTTTATGAAAACTTAATTGTAGCTGAAATATTGATTAATTTGCTGTGTTTCAGTTTTACTACAGTGTGCTTGAATGTCACCTTTAATAACCGCTGCAAAGTGTTGGATTTCCTCTTTTAGACCCTCAGTGTAGCGAGTAACTGCAGTTTGCCACATCAAATCCGAATGCATTCCGGTCCCGTCCCATAAATTCAGTTGTGATTCCTTTGGGTTTTCAACAACCGCACATGCTTTGGTTCCTAGAACCTACATATAATGTGAAGAACTTCAATGTAATTTAATTTCGAGAATCTGCAATTGTGGTAAATAAACTCCGTATAGTGTACGTTCATAATACGCGCGGAATTTATTTTATCGCGTAAATTCGGGAGAGGCATTTCTCGCAAAATAATTTTATTATTTTTTGTTTGTTTGTTTGTTTTTGCTTTCTCTCTCTCTCTCTCTCTCTCTCTCTCTCTCTCTCTCTCTCTCTCTCTCTTTCTTCTTCTTTGCTGAAATACATGTAATAGCTCTTTATTACACATGCGAATTCATGTTGTCCCAATTTGATGTCTATGAGACATTTAAACAATAAAATTCTTTCTTTGTTGGTTTATCGGGTGATGAACGAAGCAGCTAGCATTGCAGAAAAAATCAAAGTACTTAATGCACTGATAGCCGGGTACTGTATTGAAAAGAATAAATAAATGAATATTAAAAAAAAACCACAAAACCAAAATAAAAAAAAAAGAAAAAGAAAAAAAAAAAAATAACCGGTGTCACAGTAAGCGTTGGCTCGAAAAAGATCTCTCCGCTCTTGAAAAGGGCTTAGGCCTAATTTTTGCAGCCTTCAGGCAATGGTGATATCTCCATATGATTGAAAAATTATCAAATGTAACATATAGTGGTCAGCAATCCAAGTGAGAGACAGTGCACGTTTCCTTTTAAATTGTCCGCTACAATATTACAAAATCCCTTTCGTTTTCAATTGTTTTGAATATCAAAACTTGGTTTGAAATTATAAAGGGTTATCATGGATTTAGCATTCGAAAACAAACTACAATGGATTGATTATGAAGAGTGCAAGTTTATTTTGGCGGTTGTTGGGGCCGCTTCCGGATTACTACGTACAGAGCAGGCCATGCCTATAGCCGGGGTACCCGGCTAAAAATCATAACCCGCGTTATTGTTTATATCTTCATGTATTTTACAAACATATAAACTAGATATCATACTGTTGACCACAGGGAACAGCCAATGTAACCTTTGACCTTGACGATGATCCGTGTTTGGTGATGCATGATTACGTGGACAGATGGCACTGTACTACAAAACCGGATTGGACTAGTTTGGAACAAATATGAATTTTCAAAAGAAAATATTATTTCGCAATATAACGTACTTGCCAAAAATAAGAGATCTACAGTATCAGGTTGGGAACACTTACCCTATATATTTTTTTGGGGGGTCGAAAATAATGGCAAATCCCGTGCATTGCTAATGAGTGCGACAAACAGTGGATTACCTTGATAGAATGAATAACTTAGACGTAAAATTCTTTATAACATTGATGCGTGAGGGAGCAAGACGCTGAAACCCAATTACAAATTGTGAGTACTTTTGTTTTGGTTTACATATTTGCTTCAGGTGTATCGTGAATTACAAATATGTAGGTTGTAAATTCCACAGTGTTTTTCTCGGTTGAACGGAATATATTTTTCTCGCGCGAGAGGGATAATCGAGTTTTAGCGAGAAGATTTCGCTAAAGGAGAAGTGCTCCCAACCTGAGTATATGTCGAAGAGTGAAATGTCTCAAATCAGTCCTTTTTAGTAGTTTCGTTTTCTTCAAACCACAATAGATACAAATATACCTCGTATCTTTGATCATATCCATACGGAACTCCTCTAAAGTTTTCGACAAATCCCAGCAAACCGCTTGGAAACTTCAAAATGACATTAACGCTGTCGGAATCACCGCATTCTTTGATCATTGCACTTTGCGCATGCCCAAAAGCAAATATCGAATGAGGTCGCTCTCCTGCCAACCACACCAACAGGTCAAGGTCATGTACCACGCTGTCTATCAGGAAGCCACCTGTATCGTAATGAAATCCTATGTGAAATTTTTCGTTAGTTCATGGACAGATTCTGTAATTGTGTGTTGTATGTGACCGGTCAACAGGGGATGCTTACTCCTCCTAGGCACCTGATCCCACCTCTGGTGTGTCCAGTTGTCCATGTTTGTCCAACTCTTGTTTTTGTGTTGTATTTGGGACTTACGAGATTGATCACCGTTCGTTATCTTTGCCTTTACATGTAAGTATATGTACTTGTACACTGTATGTTTTGTTCTTTTCTGTTTCCTACTGTTTTGTATGTATGTTGAGGAGAGCATATTCCTAGCCCTAATTAAGGCTGTTTGTTACCCTCGTAAAATAAATAAAATATTAATTCAAATGCATGTGTTACATAATATTTGTATATCGCTGTGTTGGAGGAATATTTATTGATAAGTTGTGTATTATACACGTGTCTGTGTATTTTGCAAAATATATTTTAAATTCTGTGCGCTGCATGTAAATCTGAGATGCAAAAATTTTACCGTAAACCTGGGTATGTTTTAAGGGGAAAAAATAAAAATTATAAATAAAATCTTAATACACGTGTGATAAAATTCATGATGAAACTGAACTTTGTCAAATCCACACAATGGTATTATCCACAAACCAGTGGACGCATTATCCAAAACGGCTTAGTTGAACATTATATCAAAAAGGACATCGTCAACCCTAAAACTGAATTTAAAAAATTACCAAACTTAGCATAAGTAAACATGTATGTTAATGACCTGTCTCTGAGGGTAAGGTCATAAGTCAATCAAAATTCAACAAAAAAGAGAGAAATATGTTATGATTGTTACTGGATTTGTTATTTACAATGTTGAAGAAAGGTCGATTTAATAAAATGCTTTCTTTGTTGGTCTATATCGGATGATGAAGGCATCTAGCATTGCAGGGGGGGGGGGGGGGTCCCAAACCCGCGGGGTTGTAATTCTTTTTGGCAGTGTTTGCTCCCTTCATCACCCCCCCCCCCCCCCAAAAAAAAACAAAACAAAGAAAGACATGTTATTGTTTATATTTATATTTTCATGCATTTTCTAAACATATAAACAAGATTTTTAAGTACTAAAATATCATTATTGTCGACCAATTTGTTCCTTTAAACGGAACAGCCCATTTAACGTTTGACTTTGATATTTGGTAAATGATGGTTCTACAAAACCGGATCAAACTAGTTTGCAACAAACATGAATTTACTGTATGATGAATGCAGTGACAATAAGAGAAAAGAGTCTTTAAATGTAAATATTACCTGAAGATAGGATATACTCCTTTGTACACGTGGAGGGCAGTTCTCTGGCACACAGCTTAATGGATCGAAGTGTTCCTAATTCTCCGCAGCGAATTTTGTCATGCAGTTTCTTTATGCTAACGTCAAATCTTCTACGAAACAAAAGTTAACACATTTTCACTTATTATCAGGGATGGGTACAATAACTTCTTTTAAAGTACTTAAACACTTGCAGTTACTATTTCAGTTATTTTCAAATACATTTAAACACATATATCTATTATTAGTTATGCTCTTCGTGTACTTGGAATTCATTTCAAACACGATCCCTAGTACACAGTATAGCTACATGCAAATAGAGTACAAAAACCAATTAGATTATCATTAGAGTCTGACGTCATCTTGATAGTAAGACTGTCATTAGCCTCCTAGCCCATAAGTTTTCTTGTTGCATATACAGATGTAGCTTTGAAATTTCAGGACCATAAAAAAAATTATGGAATCCTATTGGTACATGTACATGTACCATGTGATCCACTTTGTCATCACTGTGACGTGGGTGACTTTTATGTGTCTTTTATTTCGAGTTCCTTTGGATATATTGTATGCACATGAGAGTCAATAGTCGTCGATATATCTAAATGTTGAGTTGAAGGCCTACTAATCCATATTGTTTTGCCTCAGACTAGAATGACTCCCTGTTATTGGTTGAAACGCGTCACATGACTGCCGTCTATATTTCTTTAGACAGTCAGTATCAAAATACGGACAACATGGCGGTAGCTACGGAAATATGTCAGGTTGTTGAAATTTCAAAGAAGGCGAGGATTAGCATCGCCCTCTATAAACTTAAACAACCTAACATACGTCCTTTGACAGTCAGTAACAAACCAATACATGTACATGGAAAAATATTGGTATGTCGCTCTATCATTGGTTGAAACACGTCACGTGACTGCCGTCTATATTTCTTTAGACGACAGCATAGCGGCCGTTACGTCTTTTTAGCATCGACACTAACTTTTCAATATACTATATGCCATCTGTATTTGGTCCTCGACAAAACAAAACACTTGAAGTCTCGCTTTCTCTGAACTTAAACAATCCGATATATTTCTGTAGACAGTGATAAAACTAATAATTAAGTAATGCTATATACTATCATATATATATAAATACAGTTCAACCTCGTTATTTCGAACTCCATGGGACCAAGAAATAACTTCAAGACATTCATGTATTCGAAATATCAAAAGGTAAACTCACTTAGTAAATAGGTGGCTGGGACCTCCAAATCACTTTAAAATAGCCATGGTATTCAAGATATCAGTATTCGAGATATCGAAGTTGAACTGTATATGTAACCTGTATTACTTATTAAATCCACATTGCAGGGTTTTGTTGTTTTTCTCCGCCGTTCTGTAACACTCGGCTACCTCTTCTTCGCTTAACGCCATTGGCTTCTCGGTAAACACATGCTTCCCTTTGAAATCGAGTCTTTAACCGTTACACCAACAAACATCTATATACGTTCTACAACGTTTAAAAAATATCTTTTTCACATTTTCACTGAATTTGATGGAGATTACCCTTTAGTTCTGGTTTTATACTTACCCGCATTCAGAGATCTCGTGATGAGATCAACTCGTCCTTGGACAGTTGTACAGATGACGACGGCATCAAGTCTGCAAATAAAATTCTTGACTGAAAATATATAGTTTATTCTTTACAATTATTACATTCAAGCTATCATATTTTGAAATAATATATAATTTACAATTAATAACCATTTGCAAGTTTAAACATAAACCATACGTAGACTATATACATGTACATCTGTAGTACTCATCTAAAAGCTATTTGAGTAGTCATGTGCAAACTGTATGATATACAAGTATGAAAGTCAACCGTATGCTTTTTTAAAGACGTCCAGGAGTCCGTGTTTGCCTAATTCTTGTTTTTGTATTCTGTTTGGGACTTACGAGATTGATCACTGTTCGTTATGTTTGCCTTTACATACAAGTCATAATACTCATGAAAAAGATAATGTTTACATGTATTGGGCTTAAAAATCCTATAAAAACAATACAAAATCAAAGAATGGGTAAATACGGACCCCTGGACACATCAGTCGGTCGTCTCACTAACCGATCGTTGACGTTTACAATCACTCTGACGTATGCGAGCTCTTCACGAAATCTGTCGTTGTGATTTCATAACTCCTTTATCCGTGGGTGGAGATTGATTATTTAATGTTTTACGTCGTTTTTGGCAAAATTTCAGCCATACACGGACGGTTAGCTGACACAATTCTGGTTTTAATGCTGAAGTTTCCCTGAAGGCCCTTAGTGAGCCTACTCTTTTTCGAACATCAGGAACGATCTCCTGCGTGCCAAGGGGTTGTGATCCTTGACACGGGGCACCTTTTTAATAACGTCCCATCCGACGGACATTAAAAGTATTTAATAGCTGAGCGTGATCAGCATGCTGATTGGGTGACCGCTACACGTTACAAATTGATGGTAGCGTATAGGGACTCTGTTGTTTGGCGGGAGACCTGTTTCAGGTAGAGTCTCTGCAGAGCTCTGGGATTTTGTCTTATCTACTGTATACGGACGTGGTTTCGTTCGGGGACGACGGTGGATGTCATCAGGAATGGCGGGTACCGTTGCTGAACAGGCGCCAAACATTCAGAGAGAGGACCCATCCTTAAGCTTCATTCCCTGAGCGGGGGGAAGTGTAGTGGACAGAATAAAGGGAACTTATATACTGCCTCGCTAGTGAGCTAGATTTTCTGGCGATATGATAGTCTAGAGTTTCTCTGTTGGTCACGCAAGTTAAGCAACGGCGAGCGTTGTCAGCACCTGGATGGGTGACCGCTACACGTTACATTTATAGGATGCTTACAGTTACTCCTCCTAGGCATTTAATCCCATCTCTGGTATATCCAGGGGTCCGTGTTTACCCAACTCTTTATAAATCATTGTTTGTTTTATTAATCTTTTCATTCGTAATACGAAGCTCATTTATGAAGATGATAGACATGTACTTACGCAGAATCACTAAGAACTTTGTCCGTTTCGTCTGGTGAGCAGACGATAGTGTCTCTCAATGAGTAGCTGTTAACCATGGACCGAATTTTCTCATGCATTGCTGCTATGTCAATAAGGTAAGTCACATCGTATAAACAACTTTGCACTATGTGTCGCAGATGGATAGTTCCAATTCGCCCAAGACCGAAAACAGCTACTTTGGGGCGGACGACTTTTCCGTCTGCCATTGTATCGCTTCTAATTTCCAATGTGCTACCTTGCACAGATATTTGATGTAGAAAGTAAACAAATATATGCTCTTGACCTCATTTTCTGATAAAGACTGTCTTATCAAATGAATCTAAAGTAAGTTTATTTTAAACAGGTTTACGTTGTCACTGGAAACCGGAAGTACTCAGTATACATCGATACTAAACAACTTTCACACCGCAAGTATGCTCAGGTGTTTTAAAATTAAAAAGTATTTAAATAAATGATTAATTTGTTTCCTTTATATTGTAATAGAAAGAGAGGATATGTAACGGACCAGATCAGGATTTGAACCTGGGCCCCCTGAATCTCCAGTTTTCAACTGAGCTATCTGGCTAGTGGTGATCGAACCCGCCTGACCCAAAAATCCACGAATTTAAGGGGGATCTCTACATCGTCATAATGGCTGACTTCTTTTCGAAATAAGAATGAATATCACTATCAGGGTTTTATGTCAATTAATTTCAAAATCAATGCATAGCTGATTAGCTCATTAAGTTAGCACGTTGTCTTCTGCACTGCAGATTGCGGGTTCGATTCCAGCAGGGGTTTTTAAAAAAAAATTAAGAAATTGAGTGAATTTGAAAATATTATATTACGCAAAGCAAATTCAAAAATAACTATATATATATATTTTTTAATATCATTAATTTATTGTGTAAGGTTTTGTCTAATAGTGAATATGGCAGACTTTCTCCAGTCGAATGAGTTTTCCAGTTATATGCAAAAGCATGTCTAGCAAAAATTTTAGCTGTTATCATTAGGTCCTCTTCCGACAGTAATCTTTGTCCGAGCTAGCTCAGTCGAATTCAGAACTCAAAATGCCAACTTTTGCATGGACTGTCATATCCACATTTAGGCACAATGACTACAGGTTGTTTTGTAAAGAATATATAGTATTAAAAACAGTCTTCTTACAAGAAGATGAAAAAATGCATATTTATGGATCATAAGGATAATTTAGACCTCACCCCCTCCTCATTTTGGCTCCTGTGACTCTAAGCTGTTCAACCGAGAGAAATAAGTTGGTTTTGCAAAAACTTGTAATTCTTCAAGTATACCGTAAAATAATGGCTGCACCTCGGGAATGAATTTGATTCGGAAGAGGGGGGTGGGTTACCATTTTCTAATTATAACCAGCAATTACCCGGTAAATATAATATTCAGAAGTCATAGATAAACGTTGTTTAGGCACATAATGATATTCAACATCAATTTTCAAAGAACAAATTACACTATATCCCATAATCAAAAGAAAAAAAAATAAAAGTCGTTCAGCGAATTATTTTAAATTATCATAGAAAATTCAAATTCTGTAAGATAAAGATGATGCTAGCATCTCAGCAGTGGTTGAAAATTCATTCAAGCAAAGGAAAGACTAATTCCCTACAATATGTAAAATAATTAGTTGTCATTGCCGGCGAAGGGCTGCAAATTTAGGCCTGTGTTCGGCACTTGTGGCCTTTGAGCAAGGAGGGGTCTTTTTCGTGCCACACTTGCTGTGACACGGGACCTCGGTTTTTGCGGTCTCATCCGAAAAACCGCCCCATTTAGTCGCCTCTTACGACAAGCAAGGGGTGTTGAAGACCTATTCTAACTCGGGTCCACACGAGGCTTATACAGTCAATAAATAGTGCTTGGGATCAGAAGGACTTATCATACTACACACAAAGGCAAAGATAATGTTCAGATATGGAAGACTCTGTGGTGTACTTTATTTCTAGTTCGCTGGGACATACTGAATCGACATATGAATGATTTTCATTAATATTGATAAATAAAACGTTGTCAATACTCAATATATGAAAAAGTGGAATTAAAGGTCACCGATAGAGATTCTTTTTTTCATGTAGAGGCTTTTGAATGAATTCTGCCTCATACGAAAATAAATTTATAAAAACAGGTCAGCTAATAAAGGAGCACAATTCGTGCCCATGGGAATTTCCAACAGACTGTTGGAAGACCTGATTGCTATAAACTACCAAGATATTGTCAATGAGGAACTCCAGCACTGCTTTAATATAACTTCAGAGTACTTGTGTATAGAATCAGATGGAGTTTAACAAAATAATTTTTTGAATGGCTGATCACTTGATAAGAATATTTCCTTTTTCCATTTTTGTTAGAGAAGCAACTATCTATAATGTTACAAAGACTTGTCTTTAATTTATCGTGCGGAATGGGCGTGTGAAAGTGTTGAAAAGTCATTTGTTTTTATGTTGTTGATATGTGAAAGTTCTGGGATTTCATATTCACTAGATTACAGCTTTTAGCTCACCTGAGCCGAAGGCTCAAGTGAGCATTTCTATCGCCTTGTTGTCCGCTGTCTGTTGTCCGTCCGTCCGTCTGTCCGTTAACTTTTCACATTTTCGACTTCTTCTCAAGAACCACTGGGCCAAATTCAACCAAACGTGGTACAAATTATCCTTGGGTAAAGGGGATTCAAGTTTGTTCAAATGAAGGACTGGGTCCCTTCAAAGGGGAGATAATCACGAAAAAGCAAAAATAAGGTGGTGTCATTTAAAAATCTTCTCAACAAGAATCACTGGGCCAGAAAAGCTAAAATTTATATGAAAGCTTGCTGATATAGTGGAGATTCAAGTTTGTTCCAATCATGATCCCGGGGGGTATGATGGGGCCCCAATAGGGGACCGAATTTTTACATATGATTATATAAGGAAAATCTTTAAAAATCTTCTTCTCAAGAACCACTGGGCCAGGAAAGCTGAAATTTTTATGAAAGCTTTCTGATATAGTGGAGATCCAAATTTGTTCAAATCATGACCCCGGGGGTACGATGGGGCCACAATAGGGGATCAAGTTTTACATATGATTATATAGGGAAAATATTTAAAAATCTTCTCAAGAACCACTGGGCCAGGAAAGCTGAAATTTTTATGAAAGCTTCCTGATATAGTGGAGATTCAAGTTTGTGCAATCATGGACCCCCGGGGTATGATGGGGCCCCAATAGGGGACCGAATTTTAAATTAATTATATAGGAAAATATTTCAAAATCTTCTTCTCAAGAACCACTGGGCCAGAAAAGCTGTAATTTATATGAAAGCTTCCTGATATAGTGGAGATTCAAGTTTGTTCAAATCATGCCCCTAGGGGTATGATGGGCCCCAATAGGGGGCCAAAGTTTTACATATGATTATATAGGGAAATTCTTTAAAATCTTCTTCTTTGAACCAGACGAGTGGATATTCACCTAAAGCTTCCTGATATGGAGTAGATTTAAGTTTGTTCAGATAATGCCCCCTGGGAAGGGTGGGGCCACAATAGGGGATTAAAGTTGCTACTACTGCTCTTCTTAGTGAAGCAGTGCTCAGGTGAGCGATGTGGCCCCAAAGGCCTCTTGTTTTAGAATCCACATTTGATTTACACCACAAGCTGGGGCTATATGGCGTAGCTCTAGGCGCGTCCTCCGGGTGGCAGTGATCGAGGAAGCCCTCCCTTTGGGGATTGCACCGCATAATACGGAATAAGGTTCCGTGGACCAACATAGCCTAGGAGAAGGAAAACTCTGATTCCCAACCCTGGCAGATGGGGCTCGTTTAGCCTTGGTAGGCAGTCCATCTAGGAGAAGGAAAACTCTGGTTTCAAACCCGGGTAGATGGAACTCGTGATCCTTGTCTGGCAATCCCTCTAGGAGAGGGGTGACTCCGATATTAAATTACCACCTACTCCCGATCTTAGGGGTTTTCGCCTGGCTAACACCCCTGTCTGTAAAACTTATTGTTAAAAAAGCATCGACGACAGAAAATCAAGACATTCACCTGGGAGAGGAAGGGTTTCCATCTCGGAGACACATGACGCAGTGCAGTGAAAGCCGAAAGGTTTTCTGTCGTCGATGCTTTCTTAACAATAATTTTTACAGATGACTTGTTGTCCTGGGTGTCAGAAGGGGGTAGGCTCCGGAGATCATGGCGGGATGTGCGAGCGATGAGAGGTGCCGACGTCTCTTCAGACCACCACCTTCTGGTTACAGCAGTTAGACATCAGCTCAAGAGGTACAACAACACCAACAATACTGCATGTACAAAATTCAACGTGGGATTGTTCAGGAGCAAGGAAACACAAGTAGCTTTCAAGATCAGCCTTTCCAACCGGTTCAAGCCACTACAAGAGCTGATCATAGACATTGAGACACATTGGGAACACAGCAGGAAACTCTGGCTTGACACATGTGAAGATGTTCTAGGAAAAAAGAAGATCCAACACAAAGAGTGGAACTCTTCCGAAACTATTAAGAAAATAGAGATAAGGAAAGAGAAGAAAGCTACACTGAACATGAGCCGAACAAGAGCAGCTAAGGCAAAATCATAAGAAGAGTATACAACAACTGACAAGGAAGTGAAGAAGAGCATCAAGAAGGACGAAGATGCAGCAGGTCAAGGAAACCAAAAGGACCTATACCTGGCAACCAAGAAGCTGGCAGGCAAGTTCCAGCAGACAGACAAGCCAGTTAAGACAAGGACCGGAATCCACTGACAACAACCGAAAAACAGCTGACGAGATGGACAGAACACTTCAGGGAGTTGTTGAACCACCCAGCCCCTGAATCACCACCAGACATACCACCAGCAGAGACAGAGCTACCCATCAATTGTAACAAACCATCCAAAACAGAGATCAGGAAGGCCATCGCAACACTTAAGGATGGGAAAGCTGAAGGCCCGGACAACATACCAGTAGAAGCCATCAAAGCAGACACAGAAACCACTGTCACCATCCTATACAACCTCTTCAGCAAGATGTAAAGGCAAAGATAACAAACAATGATCCAATCTCGTAAGTCCTAAATAGAATACAAAAAACAAGAGTTGGGCAATCACGGACCCTGGACATACCAGAGGTGGGATCAGGTGCCTAGGAGGAGTAAGCATCCCTTGTTGACCGGTCACACCCAAACGTGCGTCCATTGTCTTGATCAGATAAACGGAACAATCCGTAGTCGGTGGCCTAATGGTTAGGTCGTCGGACTCTCGAACGAGAGGTTGTGAGTTCGAATCCTAGCCATGGCAGGGCCGACGTTGTGTCCTTGGGAAAGGCACTTTAACACGAATTTCCTCACTCCACCCAAGTGTTTAAAGGGGTACCTGGCTATAGACAGCGAAATATATTGTCAGAATGTTAGTGTTCTAGCGCCGTAATGGCAGCTTGCACTGAGAAAGGTTCTGGATTGTTAAGGTCTGCTGGGTAATAATGCATTGTAAAGCCTTTGAGCACTTAGGTGGATAAGCCGCTATATAAATCCAATCATTATAATACATTATTATAGTCAAATCAGTGTGTGAAAAACGGCTTAACAATGGCTATGAAACACATCAGACAACATTTGACTCAATAGTAGTTCATATTGGTACACTAAATTGTTATAACGACCATAGAATTTAAGAAATGCTGTCTTTAAACGTGACTGTTGAAACCCCTGCTAGATCTGGGAGAAGGAAGAGGTACCAGCCCAGTGGAAGGAGGGACTCGTCGTCAAACTGCCGAAGAAAGGAGACCACAGGGGCTTCAGCAACTACCGAGGGATTATGCTCCTGTCAGTGCCCGGCAAGGTTCTCAACAAAATCCTGCTAGAGAGGATGAAGAAGGCAGTTGACCCTACGCTCCGAGACCAACAGGCGGGCTTCCGCAGGAACAAATCCGTGTCGACCAGATCGCCAGCCTACGCATCATCGTTGAGCAGTCGCTAGAGTGGAACTCCCCGCTCTACGTCATTTTCATAGACTACGAGATGGTATTCGACAGTGTAGATAAACGCTGGGGAAGCTGCTGAGACATTACGGAGTTCCCCAGAAGATCATCTCCCTCATCGACAGCACCTACCAGAAAATGAGCTCCAGGATCGCCCACGTCGGCCAGTTGTCAGACCGTTTTGGGGTGAGGACTGGAGTACGTCAGGGCTGCCTACTGTCGCGGTTCCTCTTCCTCCTGGTCATTGATTGGATCTTGAAAACCACTACGACAGGCAGGAAAAACGGTATACAGTGGGGGCTCTGGACACAGTTGGATGACCTCGACTTTGCGGATGACCTGGCACTCCTGTTGCACAGCTACTCCTAGATGCAGGACAAGAACACTCGCCTTGAAACAACATCAGCAGGGACAGGGCTTAAGATCAACAGAAAAAGACCGAGCTGATGAAAATCAACACCACTACCAACACACCAATCACAGTCGGTGGAGAGCCCATCAGAGTGGTGGAGTCTTTTGTCTACCTGGGAAGTGTGGTTGACATGCAGGGGGCACAGACTGGGACGTCACAGCAAGGATTGGCAAGGCAAGAGGGGCTTTCGTAATGTTGAAGAACATCTGGGCCTCCAAACAGATCAAAGGAAGACGAAAATGCGCAACTTTAATTCCAGCGTTAAATCCATCCTTCTTTACGGATGCGAAACGTAGCGGAGGACAAAGACAATGCTGCTCAAGATCCAAGCATTTTTCAACACCTGCCTGAGGCGCATTTACAACATCAGATGGCCAGACAAAATACGAAATGAAGACTTGTGGGAGCGAGCGGGACAGGAGCTAGTGGCTGAGCAGATTTTGCTGAGGAAGTGGGCTGGATCGGACATACTCTTCGGAGACCTGAAGCTAGCACCACACGCCAAGCCCTGACCTGGAACCCGCAGGGCAAGAGGAAAAGAGGACGGCCTCGCAACAGCTGGAGGCGAGATACTGAGGCAAAGATTAAAGAACAGGGGATCAGCTGTACAGGACCAATGAGATTAACCCAGAACCGAGTGCGCTGGCCTATGCTCAACCAAGGGCTATAGGCTTAAGTAAGTAGTTAAGTATTGTAGTTTCACAATACGTCTGAAGTTGCTCCTTGACAGCCGTCAATATTTTCGTGAGGAGTTAAGACAGGGGCTTGGTGGAACATTTACTACATCCAGCAATATATCTTTGTAAGGGTTTTTATGAAGTTTTGGAATCCAGTATAGGTACGGTAATTCATATTCGTCCGTCCCATTGACTGAGATTTTAAAGGTGTTTAAAACTGAAGCATTATTTTCATCTTTTGGAAGAGCACTAGGAGTGTAAGTACGATTACCGAATGTGGAGTTAATACCAAGTTCGTTTAAAATGCAGTTGTAGTAATGGGCCTTGCAGACAATGACAATATTGTTACGAGCTTTGTCAGCTGGAACCAAAACATATTCCTTATGTAACCTATCTAAATCATTAAGCAACACAGAAGGATATGTCTTTAAAAATCGTTTGTCTTTCTGCGAAAAAAAAATTTTTCTTACTCTTTTATATACGAAGCGTTTTGAAGTAACTCATTCAAATAGGTTGCTTTTCCCAGGTATTGATTTTAAAATGAATTAAAACAAAAGTTACTTTGGTTTGAATTTTTTTTATATCTGTGGATATCTTTAAACATCGTTGTTTTTATTTACTGACAGTATATGTATCAAGTTATTAGTACGTAATTGTTAGTCACGTAAAAGTGACGATAAAACAAAGCGTTGTCGTAATCTTTGATCATAAGCATGCGGTAGTAGCACATTAATCCCGATCGTCAGAATTGTGTTGAAGTGTTTGATAAAACTAAAAAGAGTACAGGGGATATAATTGTATCCATATATTCTTTAATTGATGCTTTCTTCCGCAAGCATATGGTTTCCAGCAAATTATATCCATAAATTGATATAATATGCAAAAACGTACCTCGACTACCTGTACTGTCGCTTCTGTAGCCTACACCCCTGTCACAACATAGCCTACACCCCGCATGTTCGGGTATACCCGGTGAATTAGATTAATTGCTATTTAACAACTACTCTGTCCAAGTTTTATTTGAAACTACTTAGATTTGACTGTATCTTCTTTCAATTTACATGTAGATACATAATGTACATCGAATTTTAATACTTTTTAATAAAGCTTTCAAGGAATTCAAAAACGCATCTAATTTAGTTGTTATAAAAATAGTACAAAACGTCTCAAAATAAAAAACAACAACAAAAATGTACTAAAACTAATTAATGGATGATCCTTTTCCCTTTTTGTTTTTGAAAGAAGTTAAATCTTCTTACCCCCATGTGCGTGTGTTTAAAATTATTGAAAATGTGTATCGGAGACTTTGAAAATACCTCTTTTGATTGTCTAAAATGCACCAGCTTCCGGGGGCTTCGCCCCCTGGACTCCCATAAGGGTTTTGCCCTGGACCCATTGGGGAACCTTAGGGCGGCCCCCGATCCCCTTGCCCTTAATCTACCCCAAGTTACGCCACTGAATACACAGTTTGTAATATTGTAACTAAATCTGTAATTTTTTCAGGATCCTGGAACTGGGAATTCCTTGTTGTACTGGCCCGTGTCGTTTTACAAAGCATCGGTCACGGTCAGAGGAAGCGGAACTGGCCCGTGTCCAGTTTTACAAAGCATCGGTCATGGTCAAAGGAAGTGGAACTACTGAAAGTGACATTTCGGGGGGGGGGGGGGGGGTCTCTGCCACATGTACCACCTGATCTTGTTTTCTTCGGTCTTCGGCGCTTGTTAATTTTTTTATATGTTTAATGTTATAAAAAATCTCCCCCCCCCCAAAAAAAAAGGAATATCATGGATATTCAACAATTTGATGAAATTACTCAGACTTGAGGTTGAGTAGGTGTATATTGGGCTGGGGACTGAGTATTGACTTGTAAAGGAAAGTTGGTATCGGCGGGGGTTAGTTTCTACTTTTAGCTTTTAAGATGACCACTTGTGAGATACTAATATATATGTACTTATACATTAGTATCTCACCAGTGGGCATTTTAAAAGCTTGCTAATTTAAGTAGAAACTAACGATGCAGATCGACTTATGAAAGTGATCTCGGCGGGGAAATCACATATTATAGATAATTTCTCGTTTCTATTATATTTATTTTTTCATATTTTTTTTTAGAAGCGGGGGGGGGGGGGGGTAACAACAATCCACACTTCAGGTGCCTGTGGTCCAGAACCACAATTGTGTGTCAATGGATCTTGCATATCCTAAGTTTCCTGTGATTCCATTTGAACCATATTTATTTACGATTTATTTCAATTTGTTCCTACAAAAAAAATGAATTTAAAATCACTGTAAATCAACCAGGGAAGTCAAAGAGAATTATTTAATCCCCTCCTTGTTACAAGAGTTGCATTTTAGCCCAATAACATGTTTTGGTAAATTGAAATTTATACTCACTAATTGCATTTCTTGATATAGTATGAAATTAATACATAATGTACTTTCTGCATATATATATTCTTTTCTTTAGGATGTATTAATTAAGTAAGAAGAAGAGAGAAAAATCCTCAATGTCTATGCAGCACATTTTGTGCTAGCAGTATACATGTATGTACATTTCACTACTTAATAAGTTAACAATCTATAATTAGAATTAGATCCTTTGATCCGCTCACATGCTATCATTACATGAGGTTATATCCTCAAATTTACCAAATGCTAAATAGAACATATTGTGTTTTATATTCACTATACAATGTAGTATCTATGTTACAGTTATTGAACATATATTTTGGGTATCACAAGATATTCTGATGGGTGGTGACGAGTCGCGCTAGCGACGAGTTAACACCCATCAGAATGTCATGTGAAACCCAAAATATATGTTTAACTTAATAAGGAACTTGTA